>BQNB010172121.1:0-13495 GCA_026074375.1 Tanacetum coccineum
AGGAAACCCTAATGGGCTTTAGAAAATGCGTATAAAGATAATGCATATCCTTTCCTAAGATATCTCATGCATATCTTTAACTCTAACTAATTTCTGCGTAAGCAGGCTTAACTATTACATAAGCAGTATTAACTATTCAACACTACCAGTACTAACTATGATAATTCTTCTACCAGTACTAACTAAGTAACTAGCAGAACTAACTACAATACACTAATAGAATTAAGATGTTATACAAAATTCCTAACAATATATATATAAACTTTAAAATCTATACCAAAAACTCTAAACCTCTAACCACTAAACCCTAAACCCCTAAACCCCCAAAACCCCAACCACTAAGTATAATATCACAAGTAATGTATACATAAACTTTAAAACCTATACCAAAAACCCTAAACCCCTAACCACTAAACCATATACCAAAAACCCTAAACCCATAACCACTAAAACTTTAACCAAAAACACTAAACCCCAACCACTATGTATAATATCACAAGTGATATATATATAAACTTTAAAACCTATATCAAAAACCCTAAACCTCTAACCACTAAACCTTATACCAAAAACTCTAAACCCCTAACTACTAGGTATAATATCACAAGTGATATATACATAAACTTTAAAATCTATACCAAAAATCCTAAACACTTAACCACTACCATATACCAAAAACCAAAACCTCAAACCACTATGTGTAATATCACAAGTGATATATACATAAACTTTAAAATCTATACCTTAAACCCAAACTCCTAACCACTAAACCCTATACCAAAACCCCTAAACCCCTAACCACTAAACCCTATACCAATACCTTTATTAACTAAGATTGACTCGTAGCTTAACAGTTATTACTCCTGACATTGTAGTATCATCAGTCATAAATAAATAATAATAAAATCTCATGTGATAAAATAATATAATGTGACATTAGTCATGGTATTTCACATATAATTAATATCACATGTGATAAAGCAATATAATGTGACACTAAATGTGTTTTTTTTTGAAATTTTTAACATGTAATCATTGTTATCTATCACTTGTGATATTATACTGTTAGTAAGATTAAAAAGGTTAAAACATAGTTTTGTGAGAAAATAGTGTTTTAGTTTAATTTTCACAAATAATGTTTAATATACGGTTAGAATGGTAAGGATGTTTATTTTTTAATGTCAAACATGATAAATCATCTAATGTTTTACACAAATATGTATACTCATTTCATGACATCATGTTGAGTGTTCAAACTTACGGATACGTTACATCACATGTGATACTTCAAGCGGGTTTGATTATAAAAAATAAAATTCTTCGTTATTCACCAACTTCTATAAATAAAGTGTTTTGATTTGAAGGTCCAAAAATTATGTGTGATAAATGATTAATAAGCTAAGAATGTGTACTTTTCAATGCCAATAACAATGAATCAGTTAGAGTTTCACACAAATATTTATACCCGTTTTACGAAAACATGTGAAGTGTTCTAACTTACAGATTAGTGTAATATCACAAGTGATATCGAGAAAAAACAAAAAAAATACCAAAAAAAAAGTTTGTCGAAAGTATATGAAAGTGCCCTCTATTGAAAGATAATTAAATGCTCGTCACGATAGTGTAATTTATGTATCTTAACGTTTTACGGTTTTTGCAATATGCAATTTTTAAAAATTAGGGGTGAAAATGTGTTTTAATTAGAAAACACAAAGGTAGGAAGGGGGTGGTGGATGTTTTTTAAGGTTTAATGTTATTCATTAGATAAAATTAAATCTTAGATTAATCCCACCATTAGATTAAACTCAAATAAATGGTGGAGATTTGTCCCTTGGTATGTGAGGAGAAACTAGCAGGGCCGGATTTGAGCATGTGCGGCATAGACAACCGCACAGGGCCTCCATTTTTTGGGGGCCTCCGATTTCTAAAACCTCAGTTTAAGTATAAAAACATTTTTGGCAGATTTAATAGTGTTGACATAAGATTTAGGATGAAAAATAAAAGATTCTTGTTGTAGAAAAAATAATAAGCGTGAGTATGCAGTATGAAGAACAATGGAGATATGGTTATGTTGGAGAAGACATCCCTGCGCATGGGGCCTTTAAATTGAGTTTTTCTTTTAACTTCTACGGAGTATCATTATTTAAAGTTCTAATATAACCCTTGTCCTTATAGTTTATTATATTTTAACCCCTACTTTAATTTATTTATTTATCCACAGTCTTTTATGTGATAGTTTAGTCAACTACTATATAACTTCACTAGAAGAACAATATTTCAGTTTGAGATATGTTTTATGAAAAACTTTTATCTATGATAATATAAACGAGGCTTTATAAAAGTGTTGTAATATTAAAATTAGGGGTTTGAAAATTGTGGTTATTAATTAGAAAACACAAAGGTTGGAAGGCATAGGTGTGAATGTTTGTTAGTGTTTTGAATGTTAGATTCATTAGATAAAATTAAATCTTAGATTAATCCCACCATTAGATTAAACTCAAATAAATGGTGGAGATTTGTCCCTTGGTATGTGATGAGAAACTAGCAAGGCCGGATTTGAGCATGTGGGCCATACGACAGATCCGCACAGCGGCCTCCATTTTTTGAGTGGCCGACCGATATTCTCTAAAACCTATCTAGCTTTAGAGTTAATTTAAAAAATCTATGTTTTTCGGCAGGATTTTAAATAGTGTTATAACATAAGAGTTTAGTGGATGATGAAACTAAAAGATTCTTGTTGTAAAAATGTAATAATAAGCTGGTGAGTAAGAGTTGCAGTAGGATGTGAACCAGTCGGAGAATATTGAGTTAATGTTGATGAAGACATCCCTGCGGCCTCTATGGGGCCTTTAAATTGAGTTTTTCTTTTAACTTCTACGGAGTATCATTATTTAAAGTTCTAATATAACCCTTGTCCTTATAGTTTATTATATTTTAACCCCTACTTTAATTTATTTATTTATCCACGGTCTTTTATGTGATAGTTTAGTCACTAGCTATGAATAACTTCACTAGAAGATGTCATAGTTGATTTCAGTTTGAGTTAAGAGAGACGATATGTTTTTCATGAAAAACTTTTATCTATGATAATAAGCAAAACGAGGATTTATAAAAGTGTAGTTATTGTAATAAGTGTTTTAGAGAAGCCAATAGTGATTGTCTAAAATATGTGTTTTGAACTATCATCAGACTTAGTTTGTTGCGATTTGATCGATACCAATAACAAATACGTTGTACAATTATTGTTTGTTAATTACGTAAATAATATGTCATTCACGGTTAAAGGGCCTATTTTGTAATTTCAGCACAGGGCCTCCAAATTCAATGAGACGGCCCTGGAAACTAGTATGTAAATGAACTTTTCTCTTGAATAATAATTAGTTTAGCTTCATTTAGCAGGGGAAAACTTGCTTTCGTAAAGATTAAATCGATTTGAAAAATAAGTGAGATGATCTTACAAGCTAGCATCTCACACCTAGAAATATTTGACCATTGAAATTGTCAAAATAGAAAAAAATACCACATAGTTGACATTTTATGTGGTTGATCAACTAATAATCACTTCGTACTGTTGCATTTCTAGACATGTATCATGTACAAATTTATAACGATCATTCTGACATTCTAAGTTCAAAGTTTTCATTGCTAGTATGAAATATATAAACTATATTTAACTGCATATAATGATTAATTGTAGATAAGGTATTCATGATCAGATCCCCTTTTTTCAAACCCTAGATCCCCTTTTTTTGACACCACAACAATCTCCATGGCGATCATCAAATCTTAATCGGTGATTTATATAAACAACAAATTTATCTCACAGCGTTCTAAGCAGGACTTGAACTCACAACCATTTGGTTGGGGAGCTTCACACGCACCTTAAAGTACCATTGGGACACAAGCCCTTTGGTCACTGACCTAATATATAAACACGCAATATCATATGTTGATATCAAAATATAAAAGGTTAAGATAGCTTAAAACTTTTTCAAAGCTGTTTGGATAGATGCAAATTGAAAGAACAAACAGTTATTGATTTTTGATGATTTGACATATGTATATATGTATGAAATCGGTACTTTATTGTTACTTTTTGACAAGAATAAGGTATATTTTTATTTTGCCATTTTTGACAGTCAACGTTGGTAAAATATATATATTTCCAAGCATGCATGTCGCATTTTATTGTTCTCCTGTAAAAGTTTATTTTTATTTAAACTTCCTAATTTTGACTGAACTTTTTTTAATCTTCAGCATTCACAGGTTGGAATGTAACGTATCTAATATAGTAGTTTGACATCTCAAGGTTCATCAACAGAACCCCCTAGAGTCTCAGGTAGAATAACATGCGCTAAATTCATCTTTGGATGAGTCTCGTAATCTTTTCAACATTCAGCTTTCAAAAAAATTGTCAATCACAACAAGCTTTTCTTGCGGAATGTCTTCGCACTCCACATATGTTTTTCTCATATCTTTTTTAGCTGCCCTTGCTTGGTCAAACAGCCTAGTTACATCGACAATCGCTTCCTGACCAATGATATCCTCATCATTTTGTTTCTGAACTAGCGCTTTGATGTCATCGACTCATCGACGGTATGTGAGATAGAACAAGCAATAAGATTTATTGGGTATAGAAAATGTGTTTTTGGTAAAGAGTGTTTTAAGGTAAAATTGGGTGATATAAATTGTGTGTAAAATATATAGAGTTAGGATCAAATGAGAAGTTTTCTTAAAATAAGAAGGATAAGAAGTAACTATAACCGCATATCCGAGATACCGAGATGCCACCGACGTAGATATTTGAGTGCATCTCTATAATCTAGATGCATTAATAAGCATCATAAGGTGGTTTTTCTCGCTTTTAATTTGGATTCTATACGTATTTTAGATGCAATTTTATTATTTCTCTTGTTTTTTGGTCCTTACATGTGCCTAAATCATGATAATCAATTTGCACCATTTAAACATCAAATTAAACTTTCGAAACTCTCATTGTGCATCTAGATGAAATAGAAATGCATCTATGAAAGTCGTTGGCATTTCAATTGAATTGTTTGGTTTTTTTTTAGGTCATTCTCACCATCTTTATTTTAATTTACTTCTCACTGGATACCTACTCAAATATATATATTTTATATAATATATTTAGTTTTAATATATATTTTTTATATTTTTATATAATTATATATTTATATAATATCTATATATATATATATTTTTATATTTTTTTTTTTTTTTTTTTATTTAGGATAATGATCAAATAAAATAAGACAAATATTATTTGGAGAATGTTAAAACGTTTTTATTTTTTAAAAAAGTTCTCAAAAATTCAGAATACATTCCTCAAGATCGTGTATGGTGGGGCATATGAAAAAGTTGTTTGGTAAAGGAAGTTTTTCTAAAAGTAGATAGTTTTACCGGGAAAAAATTATGAAAAAAAACGTCTTGTGCATTAAATCGGTTTTTTTGCATCAAAAAAATTCGTTTTTGAACCAACTTCTATTGATTTTTGCATCAAAAATTTTATTGGGCCTCAAAACTATAACAATGTCAAAAAATTTGTGGCATCAAAAAATTTTTTTGTGCATCAAAAATTTCTTTTTTTGCGCCCATTTAAAAAATCGTTATATAAAACTATCAAAATTAAAATAACTTCTTTGACAAAGTTTTATGCACCAACATACCTGATTTAATGAGAATTTTTTTGGAATTTTTTAAAAACTTTTTAAAAAAGTTTTTTTTTATCCATTCTCTGAATATTTGTTTTTTATTTTAACCTTTTTGGTCTTATATTTTATATATATATATATAGTTATGTATATATTATTTATTTTATATATATATATAGTATTTTTATAATATAAATATATATTATTCTTTTTGTTGAAAAAGATAGTGTTTAAAAAAGGGTTTTTTTTTTTGCCTTTATCTCCGCCACTTTTTCGCAGTTTATTGACGCCGTGTTTTTTTTTGTTCTCAAATGGTGTATCGGGCTTCCGATAGTGGCGCCGGTTTGGCGATTCATTTGATCTAGTTCACGTTCGGAAATGGCGGCATGCCTGATGTGACCATCCCGTACTAAGGAAATCCGCATTACAATTTTGCATTGTTGTTCAATAGCACAGGTTTTTCTATAATTGCTTATCTGACTTCTAAATTCAAAAGTTTTCATGAATTTTGTCTCTAGTGCATTATTTAATTTATAGAAACATCGTGACGAAACGTAACCTAGCTATAAACTTAATTAACGACTTTTGAACCAACTACAAAAAAAAGGAGTTTAAACACCATATATTCGTATTGTTAATTCTTCCTACAGCCAAAGCCACTCGGCTAAGAGTGTAAATTAAAACTCACGAAAAATGAAGTTAAATCTGAAGCATTGATTGCTAGTGTTTCAGGAAGATGAATTGTCTTTGACATTACGTGTGTTTAGTAGCACTGTAATGATTTGAAAAAATATGTGTTCGTTGCTATATGTAGATTATATTTCTGTGTACTATTTATTTCATCTCACGGTAAAACGTGTGGATCGTTGTATTCATTTTGCATTTATAACTATTTATTTAAAAAAAAATTTTTTTTAATAAATTATTTAAGTCGGTTTTGATACTCTTTTTTGCGCTGGCCAAACTTATAAAGAGGAATAACATGAGTCGTAAGACAGTTAAAAAAATACTATTATATCTATAATCTCATAAAAAAATAACATGAGCTGTTAATATATGTTATTTTACATTTTTGTGCAAATTAAAAAGAACCAAATAATTCAGAATGTAAATTAACATGTTATTCTACAGATTCGTAAATATACAATGGCAACCCAATGAATCATTTTATTGAGCCGACATGAAAAGCACTAGAAGTCCATCTCTTACTATTCACCAAAATGAATTTTGATGTAAAATTGACATGTGAATTGAAATATGAATGGTGAATCTGATGATAATTGGGGGGGGGGTGGGGGGGGACAAACGATCATCCGTCAATGATAAAGTTGAGAGAGTTTATGTGTGAGATTGCGCTTAAAATGCGATTGGATGATATAAAATTAAATAAGAAATTGAAGAGAAATAAAGAAACGCTTGATGAAATAATTATATTAGTAGATCTCGCGCGCTATCGGTGTAAGGTGTAATAGGGTCTTTTTTTTCTTAATCGTGTTGAATTTTTAGTTAGTATAAAAACATATTACAAAGCACTTGACTTAAAACTTATCTGTTCTTTAGATTGAGATGAGGGCACATTTACTCTATTTGTGTTAATTTCAACTCTAATATAATGAAAAATAGGTTTTTTGAATAATTTTGTCGTTGTGAGTAGGAAAAAGAGAGTTGTAAAAAAAAGTTATGATAAGTAAATTAAGCTTTAAAATTTGTAAAGTTATTGGTGTAATTTCTTTTAGCATGATAGTAAGGATTTAGTGTTGTTAAATCTTTTGTATCATATTAGAAAACGTTCCAAGACAACACATTGTTGTTGTTTTGTTTTTTATAATATAAAAGATTGTTGTTGATATTTATTACACTTTTATAACTTATTAAATAATTGTGAAAGCTGATATATATACCTTTGTTAAATATTAAGACAATGGCAAATACACAATTAATGGTATTTAACTTCAGGTCATTTCTAATCAAAATTCAGACATTTTTTTTCTTGCACATAGATGGCTCCCAACGTTAGATTTTTTAGCCAATCTTTGGGTATTTGCGTTATAATATTTTAACGATCATCCGTTATAGTTTTTTACATTTAAGTTTCACCGCCGCTACCACACTTATCAATATTTTTGTCGCCACACCAAGACTGCCGACCACTAATTACTACAAACAGCAGCGTCGATTACGTACCAACCTACCCACACGTTTCACGAGAACCAAATTTCCATTGTGGAAAGTCATTTTTGCTGACTTTCTCATATATCGATATAAAAGTTTATTCATTGAAGAGATATACCAATCAATTGAGATCAACAAGTGTTGTTTTCTATTAATTAAACAAATAATCGATTTTTTCAGACAGTGTGGGACAATGATGGAGTCGAGTTGTTATGGATAATGAGTTGTAATTATTTTTGGCTGTTACAAGTCTGAACAAATGGTGTAGTTTAAGAAATCTTATAACATATGTGTGCGTGAATTAATCTGAAAAAATGATGGAAGTCAATGACTAAAAAGCAATACTATATCAGATATATAATTATAGTTCCATGGGCAAGAAAATAACAATTATAATTCCATGGATTCAAATCAGTCGTTTACTTTTTTTTATTGGAGAAACTATTACGCGGAGGTAATCATTAAAAATATTTGTGAAATGGATTTGTGGCGAGGCTGGTGGGTGGCGGGTTGGTGGTAGAGGCGTGTGTCTTGTGTGTTGTTATGTGATGGTGGTACTGAGGGACGAGATTGATGTTGGTGGTGAGTGTGGAGGTCTTTGAGACGATGATTGATGTTGGTGGTAGCTGTGGACTTAAAATGTAAATAACCTAATGGATAATCGTTAAATATTTAACGAAAATACCCAAATTGGCCACAAAATTAAGTTAAGTACCTTTTTATGCAATAAAAAAAATGTGATACCTTGATTGAAAATGACCTTTAAATTATGTACCTTTTTGTGCCATTTGCCAATTTAGCAACTAAAGTGTTATTAATCACCCTCTATTTTTAATTTTTTTTTTATAAACTTAACACATGTTTTTTAATACATTTATAAATTAGACGTAAATTTAATAATTTAACCAAATTGAGTTTTCATTTTGACTTTTATTGGTCAATAACATTGGCCAGTTATTGTCAAGTGTCAAAATAGAGCAAATGAGTTTTAAATAAAGTATGTATTAATATAAGTAATAGGTTTTTTAGTTACGATAAGCTTAAACAAAACCCATAAAGAGATACAGATAAGATACTTTTTAAAATATATATTCAAAGGAATTGAATAATAATTAGTTTAGTTTCATTTAGCAGGGGAAAACTTGCTTTCGTAAAGATTAAATCGATTTGAAAAATGAGTGAGATGATCTTTCAAGCTAGCATCTCACAGCTAGAAATATTTGACCATTGAAATTGTCAAAATAGAACAAAATACCACATAGTTGACATTTTATGTGGTTGATAAACTAATAATCACTTCGTACTGTTGCATTTCTAGACATGTATATCTAATCATGTACAATTTTATAACGATCATTTTGATTTTCTATGTTTATTTAAATCGTAAATAATGTATTCATGATCTATTTGTGCACCTTATGACTCTAGTTAAGACAGGCAGAAGGAATTCACTGACCTAATATAATATACAAACACGCAAATTGATCTCAAAATATAAAAAGTTAAGATAGCTTAAAACTTTTTCAAAGCAGTTTGGAAAGATGCAAAATGAAAGAACAAACAGTTTTACTACTCTAGTGCTTATTCCATTAATTTTTGATGATTTCACATATGTATATATGTATGAAATCGGTACTTTATTGTTATTTTTGACTAACAATAAGGTATATTTATTTTGCCGTTTTTGATGGTCAACCTTGTGGTAAAATATATATATTTTCACGCATGCAGGTCGTCTGTTATTGTTTTCCTATAAGAAATTATTTAATTTTAACTTTCTAATTTTGACTGTACTTTTTTAATCTTCAACATTCGAAGGTTGACATTTGAGGGTTCATCAACAGAACCCTTAGGTAAATACTTTATACAATTTTGATTAAGTCACGTGGCACTATATATCTAGCTATACATCATGCCTGCTCATATAGAGGTTGTTTTATTAATGCTTATCTTGACTTTCTAAATTCAAAGTTTTCTTGAATTTGTCTAGCATGTGCATTATTAAAATTTAAGAAACAACGACCAAACGTACCTAGCTATAACTTAATTAACGACATATGACTTAACACAAAAAAAGGGTTAAACACCATATATTCATCTGTTTAATTCTTCCTACAGCCAAAGCTATGAGTTACAACTGAAGCAATGATTGCAGTGATATTCAAGTGAAGACGAATTGAAAGACGTTACGCAAATGAATGATAACATATGAGATTTAACAATACGTACAGGTGTAGGAACTATATTATGCTCTGAGATATTCTTTACGTATAAGATTGTGTTGAGAACATGCAACATGGAAAAGTCACTAGATCATGTATATTTTGATCACTTGCAAATAGACAAAATACAAAATTTCTTTTTGGTGGAAAACAGAAGTCGTAAGGGTTTTAGATAGCCTAGAATATGACAACTAAGATAAGTACATGTTTCGCCATGTAATTTAGCTCTTTTTAAAACTTTTTATTGTGTAGGTTTTCATTTGGAAGAAGTTTCGGGATTTAAGCCAAATAAAACTTATTAGGCAATAGATTATGGATCGAGCATGTCTATGAGTTCGGGTACATTAAGGTTTTCAAGTTATTATCATTATAAATATTTGATTAATAATACAAAGCATTTTACAGGCTAATCATCAATCTACATGGTATCAAGAGCGGGTCTTATCCCGAGTTCTAGTCGGCCTCCATGAGTCGCTGCCTCTATGCCACCCCGTCAAACCCTAGCCGCCGTCGTTAGTTTGTTCTCTAAAAAAATAAATTCCGAAGAAAAGCATACTAGAATCACAACCTTAGCCACCGGTCGGAAGCTCCGTCACGTGCAGTTAAAAGTATAAGCAGTTGTCGGAAAAAACATATCTCTTTTTTCTTTAGATTACGTTTATCCGTTGCGACTTGCTACTGTCAACGTCTTGATTCTTTATTAAGATATCTATCTTTATGTTTGTTTTCTTAGTAATTATAGTTTACACTTTAATTCGAGCTTTCGCGATTTCACCGCTCGAATTGTGGGGGAATACTAGGCAATAGATTAAGGCCCGAGCCCGTCTATGGGTTCAGGTCCATTAGGATTTCTAGGTTATTATCATTATAAATATTTGATGAATAATACAAGAGCATTGCTAAAACCTCCTACAAAATCTCCTTACTTATCCTCCTACACACAATCATAAAATATACATTTTTTCCACTTATTATCTCTTCAAATCTAAACCGTTCTTTCTGCCACTTGTCAGGATCCCGTGAGTAGGAAGAAAAATAAGAATAACTAGTAGGAGGAAATAGCCTTTCACATAATACAAAGCATTCCACTGAGTTTAATCATCACTCTACAAAACTGACTACAATCATAATTTCAGCGTTTTACGATCTCGATCATTAGTAAACCCTTAAAGCTGTAGCTATAAACTTATTTGATTTGGAAATATAGTGTTTGACAACGAAAACCCCGTGGGTATGATTTATTATTCAGCCACAATATATAAAGTACAAGACATAAGCAAACCCTAATAGACCCAACCCACAGCCGGGCTTGAACCTAATCCATCTAATACTCCCCCGTAGTCCGAGCGGTGAAATCGCGAAAGCTCAGACTAGAGAGAAAACACAAAATAATAAAGCTAAGTAAAACCTAATTTGCAGCACCGTCTTCATGTCGTAGCAAGCTGCAACAGAAGCGTCACACACATGGACATCAATAGTTGTTGAAGAAATCCACCAACATGCGAGACAAATCTTCAAGCGAACTGATAAACATAGATAAAACAAAGATTTTTTTATACAGGATAACCCAAAGTATCTCAAAACATAAAGGATAACCCAAAGTATCTTAATAATCGTGTGGATTTGTGACCTAGCACAAATCACCAACACAAATAACAATCATGTGGATTTGTGACCTAACACAAATCACCAACATAAATAAAAATAAACAGACAATCGTGTGGATCAGTGACCTAGCACAAATCACGAACACAAATAAAAATAAACAAACAAACAATAAAACAACTATAACTTTTTTTTTCAACAATATACTTGTATAATCATAGTAACGAAATTATAACCATTAATACCTGCTCAAAGCTTTTCGAACTCGATTCTTTAAAGATGTCATACCAAGACCTTCATTTTCGTGCTTTAACCATCCACCAATATTCGTCTTGGAATGGACCAAATAATAAACAATTGATGCAATCATTGTAAGAAATGTCAAAGCTGCCCCAACAGTAAACACACCTTTTTTTTTTCCTTTTTTTTATGATGGTAAGGGAATAAAAAAGAAGAGAATAATTGGGCTTTGGTATTTTAGGGTTTGACGGGGTTTTTTAGGGTTTGACGGCTCAACGTAGCCATCTAAGTCTGAGGATCAGACCTGCTCCGATACTATGTTGGACAATGAAAACCCTGTGGGTATGATTTATTATTCATGTGGTATATCATGTATAACACTTTTAATCTATTATATTAAAAAATCTTATATCCGATCCTAAATTAAACGACTCGTAATGGGTTTGATTCATTTTTTCATTGACTGTTAGTTTCACCAGTTAACTAATGTTAAATGACCAACTTACCCTTATTTTGCTATTGTAAAATGACTAAACTACCATCCCTTCATTATTTCCTCAATTTTATTGTTATTATTATTATTATTATTATTATTATTATTATTATTATTATTATTATTATTGTTATTGTTATTATTATTATTAATTAGAAAATTAGTGTATTTACAAGAAATTAGTAGGAAGCCGAGATACTATCTGGGCCCCCACTTCTCTAGCTATGGCAAATTTAATCCTACTGAAAATTTGAACAGCACCGTGCGCCCCAATGTCTTGAGCCACAGAAAACTTACGAATCCCTTTCAGTAAGACAGCCTCATCCTTCTTCAATTCTACAAAAGAAGAAATTAAGAAAGGGAGAAAACTATAACCAATATCCGCACACTTAGTCTCATATTGTGATGCATCAATCACAGCACGACTAGGCACAAAACCAATCATCCTTGTTTGCGTCAAGGGAGAGGAACCTGTTAGATCTACGCATACATCAAGCACTCCATCCCACGAATAGAGCAACATATCAGCTGGACGTAAGGGTTTGTCTCCCCCTCCACTAAGCACGATATCAACTTCTTTACCAGCTGAAATCCCTAACCGAGAACAGATATCGACAAGGGCATCGCGAACAAGGTTATATCGATGTTTAATGTCAATAATACCAGCATACGATACATAATGGTCTCCATAAATATCTCCCTGAAAGACCCTGGAGCAAGCTGAGCACGGCTTCAAAACAGAGAAAAAGGGAATACCTAACCGATAGCATAACACGTAACGATAAGTCCCACCATTCATGGTCTGTCCCAACCCAAAAATCGAAACCACCCTAAGCCAGTCAAAAGTGTGATCCTCCATTTGAGATTTCCACAAGGCAATCTATCGAGGAGATAAGGAAAAAGTGGATTCAGCAGTTTGACTAACACGGGTGAAATATATATCTGTCAGTTTCTTCATGAGTTTTGGGGCAACGATCTCACTTGAGTTACTCAAAATGTTAATCTCCATTTTTGATTTAAAACCACACAAGGCATCTTAGAGGGTAGGCCCAGAAGCTACAATACTAGAATGACGAAGCAACTTAGTCTGC
>BQNB010172123.1:0-13495 GCA_026074375.1 Tanacetum coccineum
ATTAATAATTATAGAAAAAAGAAAAAATGAAGGAGGGTTGTATTTTAGCAACTCCACAACATCAAGGCGAGGGTACTTTAGTCATTTCATATTATTTAACTGGTCAAACTAACGGTAAACGAAAATTTGGACCAAACCCGTTACGGGTGTTTTACTTTTGGACCAAACCCCGAGACTTTTTAAGAATTTGATGCTATTTGGTTTAACCAGATATAAACCATAGGAATTTGCTTTTTAAGCACAGGTTAGAAAGCCAAATCCATATGTCTATTTCATAAACCTGTAATGAAAATTGTAGGTTCCAATTGAATGGATCTTTGATTAGCTTAGATGAATCTAAACTACTGGATTAGAAAACTTGTGGTGTGTATCCATAAAGATTATGCGGAATTAATCTTTATACACTAAGAAGAAACAATGAAACAGTGACAAGAGATCTTAATATACTGAACAGATCACAATACAACTATATGTATTGCCTAACAAACTAAGAACATCTATAAAGAAGTATATGTCTAACTACGCCGCAAGGGTTCCTTTTATACACCAAAGAAAACCCTAATCTTGGCTTAAAAAACGCGTAAAAGATAATGCATATCACTTCCTAATATAACTCATGCATATCTTATAAGCAGTACTAATAAATGAACTAACAGTACTAACTATATATTGATAGTACTAACTATATACTGACAGTACTAATTATATACTAACAGTATTAACTATATAACTAGCGGTACTAACTATTATTCTATTAGTACTAAGTTCTTCAGCAGCAATATCTTGTAGAGGCTCTTAATCCCAACAATCCTCCCCTAAACTTGATATTCATCTTGTTAATCATCAAGTTTCTTTTGAATTAAGTCTTTTGAAATTCTTCTGCTGATGATTCTTACAAACATACTCACTCTTTTTCTTCAATTTGAGATTTGATAAACTGTAGAAGCTCAAATGCCATAACACTATCTTTTTCTGCTTCTAACTTCAAATTCATCATCTTTTCCAATATTTCTTTCTTCAGAGGATACTTCTTTTCAACTAGCATATTGATCTGTATTGATGTACCATCTAAGAACAAAGAATGAACACCACTATATTCATGCAATTTCCATCTTAATAGCTCCCAATTCTGTTGATTCCAAGCCCATATTCATCTTTCTTCCATTTAAATACAAATCATTCTTAGATCTCCTCATAGATCTAAATCAGAACCTTCAAGTGGATGATTTTTGAATCTTCTTGAACCAAGCTGAAAAGTTGAACTAGACCAAAACCATGTCTATCAAGTCTTCTTAAGAAAGCTTGAATATCTCCATGAAAGATTTTACTTCCATCTTCTCTTGTAATCATGTAGACTTCAGAATCTCTTGCTTCTGTCATTCCTAGTAACTGATATTCCCAACTTACAATATCATGTTAATTGCGAAACTCCAGATTTGCAATTTTGATGAATATTAAACTAAGAGTTAGTAAAAGATTTGAGTTTATCTTGAAGAAATCTTTTGAATTTATAGAGAGATCACATAATCTTCAAATTGTAAATCCCTAAGCTGTTGGCAGAGGAATCTCAACGGCTATTTAATTTGGATAAGGCTCAAACAGTATTAACGGTAACTTAGCAGTACTAAGTTTGTTCTTACGGTACTAACTTGAAGCCTATCAGTACTAACTTCTTTAGAGCTTGTAATGTAACCTGGAAGTCCACATCCTTCTGAATTCTTTTAGGAATGACCAAGTCTGCTGCTATCAAAGAAACTAGAAAATCATCATGTGTACATTTGATCTTTAAAACTTTCCTCCCCTGATTCTATGTTTCTTTATTTTCTTAGTCAGATTCACCCATTTCCTTTTTCTGTCTTTGCCATCAATTCTTTAAGTTTCACACTGTCCTCACCATATCCATGTGTATACACTCTTGAGATAGTTAGATCATTGGACTTATAGTTTTTGACAAACTACCAGCCATAAACGGATTTGATAATTCTTTACCAGTTGCCGTTTGCTTTGGACTAGTCAGTTCTTGGTGTTTATTAGACATGGTGAACTGATGACCATTTGTGGTGAGGTTATAAAACCAACACTAAAATATTATGTATTCTGTCATCAAATTCCTCCCCTCAAATCCAACTATTACTTCACTTCATAACCTGCAAATGTTAGTCTAAAACATAGAAAATGCAATAGCAGTACTAACATAGTAGTATCAAGCATAATTAATTTCTTTTGGGAACCCAAGCCATTACTGACTTGTTTCTGCCTGTTGGGTCAACATAATCAAATTGCTTACAAATACATGATCCAATATTCTTAGAGACATGATCTATTTCTTTTATTTTAGGTCTCCATTCCCAGCATGTTGTAGACTTAACAACATTAATCCCTTGTTCCCTAACAACACTTGTCATCCCTTTTTCTATAGCATTTTGAACAGAAATTTCCTTTCCAGTATTAACTTTAGTATTCAAATTTCTGTTTTTAGGTGCTGTTTGTTGATAAAAAGGTCTTCTTAAAGATGAATGTTCTTTTGAAAAACATTTGTCTTTGGTTTTACAACATTCACAGAAGGTTTGAGAACATCAGTATTGAACGGTGTAGCAGTACTAACTGGTTTTAGGCCAGACTTTGTTAAAACTACTGTTGGAGCAAAATTACTTCTAGAATTAGAGAAATTTTAATGATTAACCCTCATAGCATTCGTCCAAACTGGTCTAACTTCCTTTTGACAAGTTTCCATTTGCACATTGTTCAAACCAGATTTTTGTGTCATCCTTTTATCATGAAAATCACAGTCTTTAATTAGATGACTAAAACTCCCACACACAAAACAAGCTTTAGGTTTAAACTAAAATCCAACTCCTAATTTCTTAGATATTGGTGTATTCCAGTTTGTACTGTTATTTCTAGGGTTTTGACTAACTTTCCTAGGTTGATCAGCTTGCTTAGGTTTTTGAACATTAAGAGATTCTAACACAACAGTCTCATCTTCATCACAATCAGAAACCCAATCTTCAATTATTGGAGCATCTAAAGTTTTCTTAACTTCTTTAGAGACATTTTCACTAGCACCCTTATTTACCTTACCACCATATCCTTCAAATTCAGGCTGTTTAAATTTCTTAAGTCCTGAGTTTGATAAATCAATACTGGGAGGTGCAAACAAGCCTGTAAGTGGAAGGGGAACATCATTATTTCCTAGACCCTTCTTATTGTTATCAAATATTTGATTTCCAATCAATTGATCCAGACTTTTAGAGGCATTTTCAAAGTTGTCAATTTTAAACTGATTATCCTTTTTTTCTTTCTTAAGTCTTTCTACCTGTTTCTTAAGAGCATTAATAACCGATTCATTAAATGAGGCATCTATTTCAAGAACAGCAATCTGATAACAAAGCATACTTTCATTTTTCTTATAAAAGACTAGTTGTTCTTCTACTAAAGCTAAACTCTTTTTATAGCTATCTAAATCAGATTTAGACTTATAAAGCTCTATTCTCAACTTATCATACTTAGACTTAAGATCTTCAAAATTTTTAAGACAAGTTTTAGAGCAAGTTTTGTTATTTTGTACCTCAGAGTCAGAGAAAGCCATAAGTGCAAAGTTGGTAGAAGCCTCCTCATCTGCCATGTAGCTCCAATCAAATCCAGTCCCATCTATAGCTAAAATAGCTTTGGAAGAAGATTCTTCCACATTCACTGTTCTTCTTGAGCTATCTTGACTTTTGTTCCTGTTTTCTTGACTCCTATGATTTCTACACTCTCTAGCAAAATGTCCCAACTTATGACAATTGAAACATTCCACCTTTTTCTTGTCATAACCAGTAGTATCACTTCCATTGATGATAATCTTTTTACCAGTTCTCTGATAAAACTTTCTTGCTTTCATACTTAGCAATGACAATTGCCACTTTAAATTCATTTCATCAAGATCATCTTTATGGATTTGCTCTAGGTCTTCATGAACAACTTGAGACCCATTGGGTTGAGTGGCCAAATAAGCATATACTGTGGCATCACTAAGATAAGTAGTACTATTATTAGTGCTAGCAGTACTAACAGGAGTACTACCAGTACTAATATGAACATTAGCAGTATTAACATCATAAGAACTGTTATGAGCTAAGAAAAATGCCAAATTCTGAGAGTTTGAATTTGAAGTTACACTTCTTTTAACATCTGGTTCAATAATCTTAAAATTATTATAAAGATCATTAAAGCTTATTGAGCCTAGATCTGGTTTGTTCCTCCAGACCACAACATGCATACCCCATTCAGACGGAAGACTTTTTAAGAATTTAAGATTAAGTTCTTCCAGAGAGATGTTTTCACCTAAGATAGTTAACCGGCTCACAATTTTCTAAAGTCGGTTAAAGATAGAATCAAGTGACTCTAAGCTAGAAGCATTGAAGGTTTCATACATCTGCTTCAATAGTGTCTTTTGAGTCTTCTTGGTAGCTTCATTACCGCCAAACCTTTCTTCTATTGCTTCAAATAAGGACTTGGCATACTTGTATTTGTTGAAAGTGAGTAGATGTTCACTAGGAAGTGCCATCATCAAGATGCTTCGGGCTTTAAGATCATTCTTCTTTTGGATCTTCTGTTCAATAGACACAGCACCAGGCATTGTTGTAGTAGATGTGTCATCTTCATTTGTAGTGGTCCGAGCTACTGGTTTGAAAGAGTTTCCTTCCTCTATGATCTCCCAGAGCGCATAGTCTTGGAGTTCAATGTATGGCTCTATTATGAGTCTCCATGTATCATAATCACCTTGTTTGAGAAGAGGCAATTTTGCAAGAGCACTGTTTTGTGTGGAATCCAGATCCATGGATGCCTTTTAGGGTTTATACAAAGAGATAGATCTAGTTTGTGTCTTCTTGATCAAGGTTTCAGAACACTTGCTCTGATACCACTTATAGGTTCCAATTGAATGGATCTTTGATTAGCTTAGATGAATCTAAACTACTGGATTAGAAACCTTGTGGTGTGTTATACATAAAGCATTATGTGGAATAATATTTTATCCTATAGAAGAAACAATGAAATACAGTGACAAAGAGATCTTAATATAATGAACAGTGATCCACAATACAACTATATGTATTGCGTAACAAACTAGGACTTCTATAAAAGAAGTATATGTTAATCTATGTCGTAAGGGTTCCTTTTATATACCAAGGAAAACCCTAATCTTGGCTTACAAAACACATTAAAGATAATGCATATCTACTCCTAATATAACTCATGCATATCTTATAAGCAGTACTAATAAATGAACTAATAGTACTAACTATATACAGACAGTACTAATTATATACTGACAGTACTAACTATATAACTAGCGGTACTAACTATTATTCTATCAGGACTAAGTTCTTCAGCAGCAATATCCTGTAAAGGCTCTTAATTCCCAACAAAAATCATATTTTGTTAAGAGAGTTTAAAGAAAAACAGAGTTATACTCTTTGGTAAAGGAATTCTATTTTTGAAAGATTGAGGTCAATGCAAAACGATAATTTCTAACACCTAATAGACATACAAGTGCAGTTTTGCAACAAGTGCTGATTGCAAAATCAGATTGTTCCCAAGACGTGCAGACAAGTAGCATCATAAAACAGTAATAAGAACATACAAAGCCTTACACGAGATCCAAAAACAGCCTTAACCTCAAGCTAGCATATTTTTTGGCAATTCAAACACAATCTACGCATTCATGACTAAACAAACGAGCTGAAAACAAACTTTTTGGCAATTCAACTTCGAGTTTTTTTTGCTTATATAATGGGTTCAACAACTTTTGCTTTGGATGGTTTTTTTTCATAAACTACATAGGACCCAAATAAATGACACATGTCAACAAAGCTTGTAAAAACAATCTTTTAGCATTTTGGATGAGAATTTTGCCCAATGGTAGAATTTTTTAGCAACAATAATAATAATAAAGTGATTACAACTTATAAATATTAACTTAGAATCAAACATTTTTACCGTGATTGTTTGCGGGATAACAATAAAAGTTAAATGACAAAGTATGTGATCTATCCTTACTATCTTAAACACAAACAAAAGTAAATATTGAAGTAATAACTCCGCTTACACACTCAATGAGTTCACGAACTTAATTCTTGGAGGAGTAAATGCTCTCGTAAATGACTTTCACTTACTCTGTTACGACATTCCTTTTCATAGGAAAAGTTTGAGGTGGATACCCGAGGGGTTAATATAGACGCGTCCAACATCTAACTATAAAGGCACAACATTCCTTTTAACATATGTATGATTTTTTAATAAGTGCCTGTTAAATAGTATATCTCTAGCAAAACGACCTTGAACTTTTATTTATTTACAAATTTTTTATATAACAAACTTTATTTATCAAATATGAAATGTATATCTATCAATTCATTCGTAAAAAATCTTTCATTGAAAAGATCGTTAAATTGTGAACAAAACAAGCCCAATATGCAACGCTTCAGACATACTAACTTTGCAACGAAACGCTAACCTAGAGGACTACTTTCGTAAATATTTTCGCAAACAATTAATGCAAATAGCCCATTGGGATTGCCTAGTCTATTACATAGTTAGTCCTCACACTCCGCGGCGAAACGCGAGTTACAAACATCTTTATTATAAGGATAAATCACATACTTTAAAATATTACAAATGATTCTAACTTTTAAGTAGCTCAAAGTTGAACATATCAAAAATGATTCTAGATTTTAAGTAGCTCAATATACACACATATAGCCCCCTAAGATAGATTATAATTAGCAAATATGATGCTTTTTGTGGATGCGTTTAATTGTGACAGAATTAGCGTGTCTAGGTTTTAGGATGATGTCTAAATCTAAGAATTATATGCCATAGCACACCTAAGCAAACCAAAATTAGATCATATTAGACATGGTTAATATAGTTTTCTTACATTAGGCTTGATCGCTCTTCTTCATTTAGTTAATTGACTTGGGTGTGTTAGAGTAGAGAAAGTAGATTAAGTCACCAACCAAACCCGAACTAGTCTCTCAAACTAAACCCCCTTTAACCGTTAGAATTAAAAGTAGGTTTAACCTAGCATAAGTTTAACTTAGAATAAATTATACTAACATAGATTAGATAACTAAAATGCTGATAGACTTGGGAATTACTCTCTCGCTCTTAGTGATCGACACCCTACTTACCAACAAAGCTACATCTGATTGGGTACACTGCCCGCTAGTGTTGTTTTAGGTTAAGTCGGCAAAATATAAATAATAAAACTTGATAACAAAAAGTAACCCTACTACAACAACACATCCATGGTTTTGATTGCTAATTGTATCTAATTCTGTTTTGTTAAACGCTTGAACCTATTTTTTACATGTTCTCAATTATTACTAAATGGTTTTGTAATTGCTGTTAATTTAAAAAGGAAATAGACATTTAGTTCTGAATTTTGGTGTGTTGTATAAGGCGGGTTACAAATTTTGTCATTTGTTTATTATTGTGAAATCTTTTTTTCTTTGTCATATTTTTCAAAGTTACGGTCATAATTGCTGATTTAGTAAATGTTTTTAATTAGAAAAAAGGGGCATATTTTTTATTCTAGATTCAGATGTATTGTTGTATAAATTGAGTTTGAAAAAAAACATACAGATCTTATAATGTTTTGTGCTTTGTAGTATCTTTTGAAATCTAAAGCGTAGTATTGCTTGCCAATTTTATGTAGTTTGTATCATCTCAGCATGTTTTGCGCTTTATGATATCTTTTGGAGTTTGATATGTGTCAGGTCTGCTGATTTTATGCAATTTGTATCATTTATGGTCGTTTTCTCATGACTTATGAATTTTTATGTGTAACTACCTATTATTTGGCATTATGAACTATTTTTTGGAATTTGCATACCTAAATTTTTTTATAGACTTTGTTGTGTTGTTGGACAAATTTAGTCAAAAAAGGTAACACTCTAGATATAAATTGTAGTCATTGCAGCTAATTTTGGGAGTGTGTCACACCCCCAAACGGGGCCTGGACAGACTTACGTGTCCGGAGGCGTGACGTCATAATATACATCACACAAGATACAAAGAATGACCTCTAAGGGTACGTTTAAAAATCTAACATCTTTGCATTAAATAAAAATAGCTAAAGTTTTACATAGGTTCATAGATAATATGCGAAAGCGAATAAAAGGTTTTAAAGTTTGACAACAATGTTAACGTAGATTATAATAATTCTTGAAAATCGGTCCAAAGCAAGGCAACACCATAAAGCAAGCAAATGTATCCATAGCTAAGCACCTGAGAAAAACATACTAAAACGTCAACATAAAGTTGGTAAATTCATAGGTTTGAATTTGATATAAGAGTGGACCACAAATTTTGCAAAATGCATGCGACTATTATTACAATACAATATCACATAAATAGGCATTTACGATGCGCAAAGCTCATGATACCTTGAGGCTAAATGTAAATGGGAGCATAGCAAAAATGCAAATAACTGCCTTGACGGGTGCACCAACAGGGGCGCTTCACCGTATCACCAACATGGTATACGTCCGTTGATCAAAGCAACGAGCTACATACACGAACGGATGATTAGTCCCAAAAGATATATTTTACAACACTCGCCGCTTCACTTACCACTCCAGCTGATCATAAATAACTAATGGTGCATGATAACTCGGCATACAAGTTCAATATTTACTTAAGAAACACTAAACAAGATAGAGAAAAACGTAAGCATTGTTCCAATGTTTAAAAGCAAGCAATGTTTCTCACCCCAAATAGTAAAGCAAGTAGTAAAAACGTGAGGGCTATAAACTCACCTTAACACGATGAGCGAATGGTAAATCACGTAAATGAAAGATGTTATAGAAATATAGTCGCGGCCTAGATAAATAACGCGTCTTAGGAACACGGAAAGTATACTAAATATTGCACGAAACGCTTAATATAGAAAGACATCCATGTGTGTTTATGTTTTGCTTTTTATTTATCAAAAACGACTTAGTAAAATTATAATGTTCTTCGTTGAATCCCGACATTTTTCTTAAAAGTTACCATTTATAGAAAGTTTTCTTTTTAGAAAAGATTTAAGTTTCAAGACGTTAATACCGTCCCCTATATTTGTCAAGTTTCCATATTTTCAAAATGCACTAACTAGTCTTAATCACTTAACTTCTATGTTCGTTTCACTAAAACATAATAAAAGTTACTATTTTTGGAATCCTACTTCCTACCCCATTTATCAATCCTGGCATCATTTACATGTTTTTATGACATTTAAAATGTTTTTATTTATTAACCTAATGTTTTTATATGTTTTTCTAACGTTTAGAAAGTCCAAAAATGTCTGAAAGTATCCGAAAACCTCATTTTATTTTCCAAACAGCACTACATCAAAAGAGTTTTGCCGAAAAATGTTTTAAGTTTCATATTTATCAATAACTTGCCGTTTAAGTCTAATTGTAATGCGATATATGAAAATCTATCTATTTCGAAAAAGCGCTCACCAAAGACTACTTTTACGCCATTGAAAACATTCTTATTCACACCAAAACCTAAAAAAAAATTCGGATCAACAACTAAGTCAAAACCCTTCCTAAAAATCACATCAAACTTTACGAATAGTGGCCCCTAGTCTAGCCTAATCTCCATTTATAACCAATCCACAAAAAAACCACACATATAACTAACCTAATCCCTTTTATTTCTATTGTTCAACTCACTTTTCAACTCACCTCACCAAGATCATAAAGTCATAAACATATTACTTCCATTTTTATAAAAGACGACAAGATATTATTTCATTTTTTTTTTGAAAAATCAACACAAACACCATAGGAATCATAGATCTATGCAAGAACATAAACATATGTAGGATGAAAATAGAAATGAAAGTATAAGTTTCAAGATAAGTTTACAAATTTAAAGAACAAGCTTAAGAAAACACAAGAATGAAGATGGAAGTCTTGGATCTTGAAAAACCCCAAATAATAACCAAACTCTAATTTGTAGATCTTGAAGTAAACCCTAGAATCAAATGAATAAACTCTTAGAACACCCTTAGATATGCTTAGAAATGATCTTAAAATGAGTGAATCTTGATAGAGATCAAAACTATTGAAAGTATGTGTATGTATGTGTGTGTCGTGAGCAAGAAGAAAGAAAAAGGAAGAGAGAAAAACTTTTGAGGCTTGCAAATGAAGAGTGAACCCTAGATGTGTTATCACTTGATATTTATAGGGAGTGGGATAAGGTTAAGGGTCTATGGCTAGTCAAAAGATGTGTAACCAAATGGTTAAGTGACCAACACACACCAAGGGTGTGTGTGGTGATGGTTCAGATGCAACAAGCAAGGGGGAGACTAAGCTTGAACACTACTTGCTAATAAAAATCAAGATTCCATTTAATGGCTTAGTGGATGAGTGGTCCAAGGCTTGCATGCATAAAGACAAGAGTCTTACACCACCTTGCATGCCTCAAAAACATCACTATCTATGCATGTGATGCATAATTTTTAAATTAAAGGTAAAAGATTCCACTTGATTTAATTAGATGTGTGTTTGTGCGTGTGATTTGAGAATAGGGGAAGGGATGAACAAAATTTTTAACTTATAAACACGAGATGTACGGTTACTAAAGTTTACACGAAAAGATTTTGGGTTTTCGAGGTTCCATTAGGTCAAAAACGCGAAAAACGCAAATTAAACGTTAAACCGTAAAAATAAATATCTGAAGTGATCGTAAACTACAAAACACTTAGAAATGATAAAATAACTCATATAATGTCTAAACTAAGAGAAAAGAGAGATGAATTTTTTTTGGTGAGGCTATGGAAATGATAAATGACCTAATGTGTGTTATAGTGAGGTATTTATAGGACAAAGGATGGTCTAGGGTTTCATGATTTGTAGTATCAAATGAACAATACATATAAGAGTTTGTGTGTGCTCTTGTTCGACCAAAAACAACCACAAGGACCAAGGGGTTCAATTTTTGGGACCATGGTTCATTATCTAGTCTTATATTTGAATTTTGGTGAGTCAAGGTGGATGAGATCACATAAACTAGTCTTGCATGGCTTCTTATGCATGGTAATGACTCCATGAGAAGTCACTATCCACCTCTTACATGCACACATGCATAATAAAACAAGAAAAGATGGCTTTGATTTAATTTCAAGACTTATGGTTGATTTGGTATGGTTTAGGCGTCCGAAATTAATAAGGGGGGGATATGAACGAAGTTTTTGACTTACAAATACGAGATGAACGATAACTAAGGTTTACACAAAAATTTTTAGGGTTTCAGGGTTTCGTTAAGTCAAAAACGCGAAAAACGCAATTTTAACGTTAAAACGTAAAAATAAATATCGGAAGTGATTGTAAACTATGAAATAGTTAGAAATGATAAAATAACTCATATAATGTCTAAACTAATCAAAATCCAAAGTCAAAACGTGTCCGATGATGTTTTTCAAATTTACGCGGGTTAACTTCCTAGTAAACTGCCAGATTCAAACGTAACATATAAAAGTCAAAAATAATGATCGGAAAAGTTCAAAATATTGACCTGGAATTTACGGGGTGTGACATCCTTCCCCCGTTAAAAAGAGCTTTCTCCTTAAAGCTTAAGACGTATCTTTAGACGCAGGTGCAGGGTTAGCAAACAATTTTCAGGTTTGATGCATTGAGGTTAGACGCATGTTGTTTTTTTAGAATGAGCTTTAACATATTTTTATGTATTCCGTTAAATATTGATTTAACCCGTCTTAGCTATTTTTCAAGTATATACATAGCAAGTCGTTATTCAGTGAATCAAAAATAATATCAAATAACCGTAAAAGACATACTCCCTCCGTCCCATATTAAGTGTCCATTTTTGACTTTTTAAATTCTTTTTTCTTCAACTTTGACCTTAATTATTTCTTCTTATGTTATATGATACTCAATGCAAAATATATGAATGGATATGGTTTTGAATGTATTTTTCATTGGTATAATTTTCAGTAAGCATTATATAACATAAAGAAAAATATTTACGGTCAAAGTTTATGAAAAAAGAATTCAAAAAGTCAAAAATGGACACTTAATATGGGACGGAGGGAGTAATACACAAACACTCCGCTGCGTAGCGCGGTTCACAAACCTCATTACTAAAGCACTTGTAAGGCTTTCACTGGAAATGAAAATCAATTGGTAAATGGGCTTGAAATAAACTTACAACTAGATGGTCCTTTTATTATTGAAACTTTAAGAAAGAAAATACTAATGTGCTACGTAAGAAATAGAAAAACTTTGACCAGTCAATGCCTTCTTCTACATCTACATCTGTCGGCGCTGCAACAAACTTTAATTTTTCAATGAGCATAACTGCAACAAAGTGCTATTTAACAACGATGTTGCTAACAGATTTCTCCCATTAGAAGGGGCCAAAATAACAACTCAGCGAAACATGACTTAAATTTAAACTTCAAGCTAGATGTGTTGGGTCAGTTGGGGGTGGCTGAGCACCTGTTAGCCACCCTACTGGCTCCGCCCCTGGTTTTGATAGTGAGAAAGGGTATAATAAGATAATTTATAATAAAAATATTTATAAATGTATTAGTCATTTGGATATATATGTTAAATTTTGAGTTTTAGAAGGATATATATGTAATTATGATTTTAGCTTGATATATATGCAATCATTGAGCTTTGCAAAGATGGCAAAAGTTCAATAAGAATCACATTTTTAGCATAAATCCAAAGACTTCATCTCCACCATCTATTTATATATGATCCAATGATTATAAAAAATACATATTAAAAAAAAACCCACTTTTTATCTTATTTTTAAAAATTAAATATCTCATAAACCGTTAATTGTTACGCAAAACGAAACATACCATCGCGACGAGAATTAAATCAACTTTCTATAGAGGGGCACTTTAATATACTTTTGACGAACTTTTTTTTTAATTTTATTTTTCAGTCACGTCTTGAAAAATCGCATGTGATTTGTATCACAAATCACATATGATTTTATGAAATCACATGTGATTGTGATACAAATCACATATGATTTTTTTAGACGTGACTAAAAAATAAAATCGAAAAAAAAGTTCGTCGAAATTATATCAAAGTGCCCCTCTATAGAAAGATGATTTAATTCTCGTCGCGATGGTGTATTTTTTATCGTTTAACAATTTACCGTTTGCAAGATATTTTAATTTTAAAAACGGGGTGGAAAAGTGAGGTTTTTTTAATTAATAAAAAAATGAGTGGCTATGATTGGTTCATTAGATCTTTGATAAATATCGGTTCTACATTGATCTCATCTCTTGCAAAGATATACATACAATTCTCCCTACGTTATATTGTGAAGTTAGGGAACTTGGAATGTAATTTAAACAAGCATAATTACCCGCGCGTTGCTGCGGGAGCGTTTCTTTATAGATAGTCACTTGTGCGTTTGTCTGATCATTTTGGTATGCAATGTTTAATCCATTGGATGTGGCCGTTGTGTTTCTGTA
>BQNB010172126.1:0-13495 GCA_026074375.1 Tanacetum coccineum
GGTTAGTTAAGAAAATTTGTGAGACTTTTACATAAAGATTAATTATTTATTTATCTTCGATATCCACAACAACCATCGATGAATATTTATAATGTATACATTAAACGGTTAAATTGGCGCTAATGTTTGGTTTTGCATAACTTATATATTCTACGTTAAAGGACAACTAACTAAAGGGCGTTATCTAAACTACATATAATAGAGGAAGGCTAAACTCAAATTTAAACAATCTAACTACACATCCTTGTTGTACAATTAACTTATGCACCAACATAGATGTTTAACACATTTAATATTTAATCATTAAAGGACCCTTCAAGGCTTCAATGGAAAAATACAATCAATAAACCATATGACACAAATCAAACAAGCAATTAGAATAAATTTTTAAATACTCTCATAAAAAACACTAAAACAATAATGTAATAAATATTAATACAATCTATCATGTGTATGTTCTTTACTATCCGATTTTAACATAACATAATTTGTCATTTTTTGATGTTATTATAACTTAAAATTCCTATAAAATTATTGTTATAGGAAACATATTATCAATGGTTAAAAAAAAGGAAACATATTATCAAAAGACATTTTAAGCGAATTAACCAAACCGAATAAACCGAACACTCCGATAACCGAAATGATGAACACCTCTATTCTAAATACATTTTCTTATGTAGTAATTTTATTTCACATTGTTTTGCCAAAAAATTCCGTGTCCTTATTCACCTTAAATTTAACAGAAGATGGAACTTACCTTTGCCAAAAGCAATGTTCGCATGTAAAATAAGAGATTTATTGTTGTCTGTTTTTTTTTAAAGAGTAAAAGGTGTTTCTGTTGTGCTATTTTGAAGTATATCGATTATTTTATATTCAATAAATACTGATAATCAAAAGTTGTGCTTGAATAGAAGATTATTACGCTCGTCTGTTAAGGATAAAACACAGTTTCAAACCACATTAACCATACACACTCTTAAACACTCGCATAGTTTGTTCGAGCCGTCAAACACCCGTGCTCTCTCTTAACTTCTTAACATGACCAATTGAACATCATAATTCTATAAAGGTTACGTAGAGGTAACATACTTACATTTCACTTATTATGTCGAGATTTTTAGATATAGCATTAAAATATCGGTACATATATAAACGAAAGGCATGGCTTTAAATTGTCGATGAACAATAAAAGGCAAGATTCATCCATACGGTTAACATATGAGTACGGAAACAACCCATAAGTTAGCGAAAACCGTCCGTGCAATTTACTTTCAATTACGGAAACAGTTTCGTTACATCCCGAAACCAGATTTACGTATTTTATTATTTAAGTGCCTTGTATAAGTTAGACTATAAGATTTAAGTGTTAAAAGACTCTTATGATTGGTTGGTCAATAAGTTTTGAGTGACAAGTCAAACTATAAGTCAAGTTAATTAAGTAAAATTGTTATAGAAAGTTATATGTGGCAAATAATATAATAATGAGACTTGCGAGACCATTTCTGCCACACTTGGAAACTTGTACCAGAATTAGGCAGTCAAAATGCCTTGACCATCCATAACTTTTCAAAATGCAAGAAGAGGGAAGAACCAATGTAGTCTTGAACCAATGTAGTCTTGATGATCAAATTGAATTTTAAGAGATAAATACCTAGCTATCATCCCATTGAGTAGGGGTGAGCCGAAAAAACCGAAAAAACCGACCGAAACTCGACACCGATGGTTCGGTTTTTACTTTTTCAAAAACCGAAAAATTTCGGTTCGGTTTCGGTTTTCGTCCAAAAACTGAATCGTAAAAACCGAACCGAACCGAACCAATTTTATAATAATATATAATTAATATAATACTCCCTCCGTCCCATATTAAGTGTCCAGATTGACTTTTCTAAAGTTCCTTTCATCAACTTTGACCGTAAATATATCTATTTGTATTATATAATACCTAATAAAAATTATACCAATGAAAAATACATTCAAAACTCTATCCATTCATATGTTTTGCATCAAGTATCATATAACATAAGAAGAAATAATTAAGGTCAAAGTTGAAGAAAAAAGACTTTAAAAAGTCAATCTGGACACTTAATGTGGGACGGAGGTAGTATAATATAAATAAATAATAAATCCAATTTTTAAATGCATATTTATTTTGTGGGTGGAATTAATATATATATATGTATATATATATACTAGTTACGTAACCCGCCCAACGGGCGGGTTCGGTTCGTATTTTTTTTGGCAATCTTTGTAAACATAGAATCTTCATTCCTCTTTTTCGTTTGATTCTTTGTTGTGCGACATTTGTAAAAAGAAAACCAATCTTTGTTATTATATGCCCAACGGACTCACACCCAACAGGCGGGTTTGGTTCTTATATATTTTTTGGAGACGGTTCATAAATATTCGTTTTATTTTAATGCATCTACTACTCAAATATCGAGCTCAATTTTGATGCACAAAAAAATTTTTTCATGATGACACCAAATAATTTCAAACCTGGTTATAGTTGATGCGAATAAATTTTTGATGCAAAAAGGGTCCAAAGAAGTTGGGTCAAAAAAAAAACGAATTTTTGAGGCACAAAGTGAACAAATATTGAAATTTTTGATGCACAAAAAATTTTTGTGTGCATTAAAATTCTTTTTTGTGCATTAAAAAAAACGAAAAAAAACTCAAATTAGGAAATAAACTTAATTTAACAAAAGTTTTTAGGCACTCAACATACTCTATCTTGTGAATATTTTCTTTAGGATTTTTTCGGGAAAACATTTTTAATAAAAATACCTTGTGTTATTCTTTTTACGAATATTTATTTTTTTATTTTAACCTTCCTCTATATATATATATTATATATATATATTATATATAAATTAATATATATATATATATTTATTATATATATATATATATTTAATGTTTATATATGTGTTTGTCATTTTACGTGTTGTTTTATTGATAATATATCATTACATATTATGCCAAAATTGTCATACTATGGTGTTATTTTCAACTTGTATGTCGTGTGTGTCTTATTTATATGTGTTTTAAAATTGTTAAAAGTTTGGATAATCATTATTTGGCTCTATTGACAAAAAAAAAGGATTAACCAATGTTCTATGTAAAACAGTTTATTATATAAATTCGCACAATCAAATATCAAACGGTTGTGAAATTGAAAAAAATGAACCGAAAAAAAAAAAAACAAAAAAAAAAAATAACCGAAAAAAGCCAAAAAAACGAACGCCAAAAACCGAGAAGCGGTTTTCGGTTTTTTGTTTATAAATAATCCGAATATTTCGGTTTTTGGGGGGGTGGGGTTTTTTCGGTTTTAGCCAAAAACTACCAAAAGAACCTTGTGACACACCTACCATTAGGTAAGAATTCCTAATTTTTGTTGAATTGCATGATTTAAAAGTTAGGGTTCATGAGATACTTTGAGAGTTTTGGGTAAAGAAAGGTAACGCTGTTTATGGCTTAAACCCCTTTAATGGGTATTGGTTAAATTAACCAGTGATTTTGAGGATTTTTCATATGATTATGATAAGTGATCATATGCATGTTAGAAATGGGTTTGGATATGTTAATAGGTAGTGTTAGTCCCTCTTTATTATTTATGCATTGAAGAAATGTTAATTGTTTATAATAATTTTTGTTTAGGAATCAAGTGACCTTGGTGACGGTGTTCTTGATAGATTAGCTACGTAGTTGAGGTAAGTAATTTGGTTATAACATGTGGATATATGGATTTTTTCATGTTGTGTATTCTTTGAATATCGTGATTTATGTCAATGGTATGTGTTAAGTATACGGAAGACATGAATTAGTAAGCTTGGACCAAGGATAATGATAGGCTAGTTGGTCATTACTAGCTACAGAAATGGTTAGACTAGTTGTTAACTAATTAAGGTATGTTATGGTTACATTTATGATGTTAATTAATGTTTATTTTCAAGTATTATGTATGCAAGTGATGGGTGGATTTCTGATATGGACTAATGATGGAAGCGTGTAATGCTAGTATGATTGAATTGTGTATAATGACTTGTTATTTTCGGTTACTTCCTAAGAGTAAAGCTTACGTTTTATTCGTTTATTGTGCGAGCGAGTTAAGGTCATGAGCTAAGCCTTAATATGTGAAGCATAGACTTAAAGTACTTGACGTTGTATGTAGGCAAGTAGTGATAGTTAACCATGCTATAACCCTAGTCGAGTCATTATAAATGAGTGTTTTATGTAAGATTCAAATACATGTTGTTGGTGCAGTGAAAGGAGTGTTTGGTACAAGGTCACTTTCACCCATTTTGAGTCAAACGGGTCAAAAATCGTATGAAACTATGTATAATATGTATTTATAATTATATATAAAATATATCTAATTCTGCACATGACTAAAGCATTGGTTTTCATGTTAAAGTGTGGTTTGAGTTGTTTTCACCAAAACTGGATTCGAGAGCTTTACGACGTAAAGGCCTCGTCAACAAAAAATTGTTATAAGAGTTTTGAGGCATATCAGTTCTTCACTTTAATCTATGACTATTGGTGTGGAACGAAAAGTTACATAAAAAATGTCTTCTTAGTTACGCCACTTTCACGCCACTAAATGAAAAAATTAATAAATAGTTGTGTCCTTAACTTCACTTTACGGGAAAAGCGTCCCATGTGTTCAACAATTTCAAATTACTTTTTTCTATGATTTTAAGTAGTTTGTACACTATGTGGGAATTTGATAGCTAATTATTTTTTAACTTTTTGAGTATAAAACCTCCGATCTATTTACCCGACATTTGTTAATATTATAGTTTTTACTTCGAATTATTTCTATATGTGAAAAATACAAAAAATATTTTATAAGTGGAAACTTAAAACTTGATTTAAATGAGATATTTAAATTAACGGTAAAACAAATTTTTTAATTTAGAATTATTGGCGCCACCAAACGTAGTGTATGTAAAATATTTCTCGTGATAAAAATTACATCAAGTAATTGTCGTTTTGTTTGATTTGTTTGGGGTGGGGTTAGATGGGAGTTTGAGTTTTTAACGAGACTCGTGTCATGACACAAAATTCACTCGAATTGGATATACCAAACCAAAGAAGGGTAGTATAATTACCTCGTTGATTTCGGACAAGAAAAGAGGAAAATTCCATATGCATTTTCCTACGAAGAGTAATGAAGAAAAGTTGGTTTGTATAAATTAGGATTAAGGTTTCTTTGCTACAATGATCAAGTTAGCCAAGTGGTTGGGTGTGAATTTGTTTGGCTCCTTGACTTGGTTCGAGTCGTGTGGTTACTAGTTTTTCTAATCAAGGTTAGTAATAAATATATATAATTGCAAAGTACTCCTTACGTCTCATTTTATTGTTATATTTTGACTTTTTAAAATCTTTCTTTTTCAATTTTGATCTTAAATATTTTTGTTTGTATTATACAGTATAATACTTTATACAAAAATATATGAATGTATTGGTTTTTAAATATATTGTCATTCAATTCGTATAATTTTCATCAAGTATTATATAATAAAAACAAAAATATTTAAAATCAAAGCTGAAAAAGAAAGACATCAAAAAGACAAAATAGGACAATAAAAGTGGGACGGAGGTAGTAGGTATTTTGTTTCCTTGACTAATGTTCAAGTCTTTGGTACTTTTTGTTTTCTTCTTAATTTTAGATGTAGTTTCTTGTATCTACGATTTTCATCTAAGCTTTCGTAACTATTAAGTTTTTCGCAGTTGATTTACATTAAACATAACGTAATATCTTTTATATAATACGACAAGGCACAAAATTAAAATGGATTCTTTGATCGACCAATACAAGAAATCGTTTTTAAAATTGAGCTTTTTAATTGACAAAAAAAATCAAAATTGGCTTCAATCGATGTTAAATTCATCAGACAAAAAAAAAACCGTTACATGTGTCAAAAATTTGAAAAACAAAGTTTGGAAGTAATAAGTTATTTTTGAAAGTTAAGTAGTTAAATTTAAAATTAAGAAGAAAAAACTTATGCCCATGAAAAAGCCACAAAGAGTTGAGTATAAATTGAAAAATAAACTTGTAAATAGGATGGATAATTTTATTAAGGGGGAATTACATATATATTCCTAATTTGCAGAGAAATTACATATATATCCAAACTAACTTAATTTTTACATATATATCCCTCATTTTATTTCAAAATTACGTATATATCCTTCTTTTTTTTAAAATTCTCGAAAATTTCTAAAAAAATTTCACAATATTGTGTATGTTGGTGCATAAAAAAGTTATGAAAGAAGTTTTTCTAAAAGTGGATAGTTTTGCCAAAAAATATTATGAAAAAAACGTTTGTGCATTAAATCTTTTTTTGTGCATCAAAAAAATCGTTTTTGTACCCAACTTCTTTTTATTTTTTTCATCGAAATATTATTGCGCATCATAGTATATAACAAGTATAAAATTTTGTGAATCAATAAAATTTTTGTAAAGGAAGTTTTTCTAAAAGTGGATAGTTTTGCCAAAAAATATTATGAAAAAAACGTTTGTGCATTAAATCTTTTTTTGTGCATCAAAAAAATCGTTTTTGTACCCAACTTCTTTTGACTTTTTACATCAAAATTTTATTGCACATCATACTATAACAAGTTAAAAATTTTAGGCATTAATAATTTTTTGTACATCAAAATTTCGTTTTGTGTGCATTAAAAAAATATAAAAACTCAAAATTAGAAAAACTTCATTTACAAAAATTTTATTGATTCACAAAATTTTATACTTGTTATATACTATGATGCGCAATAATATTTCGATGAAAAAAATAAAAAGAAGTTTGGTACGAAAACAAATTTTTAATGCACAAACATTTTTTTAACAATTTGTTTTGGCAAAACTATCCACTTTTAGAAAAACTTCCTTCACAACTTTTTTATGCACTAACATACACGATCTTGTGGAATTTTTTTAAAATTTTTCACGAATTTTTAAAAAAAAGGGATATATATGTAATTTGAAGCAAAAGATGGACATATATGTAATTTTTAAGTTTGTTTGGATATATATGTAATTTCTTTGCAAAAGAGGGATATATATGTAATTCCCCCTTTTATTAAACTTAAGAGTTTCAGTGTAAAATAACGTCATATTTTGATTGGCCATAAACTTTTTTTTTTTTTTTTTGGAATGACAATTTGTAGCTACATGGCCCCTAGCCCAGAAGGTGTAGCGAGCCCACACAACCACGTTGGGTTCAGCCCAGAAGGCAATGACACCCTTCCCTTTACGCACGCGGGAGGAAACCCCTATCGCCTTAGACAAGACTCGAACATGAGACCTTGCCTAGGAGGGTAAAACCTCCATACCATTGGATCAAATGCCCGTTGGTTCTAAAACTAATTTCTTATTAAATGAAAGTATTGGGTAAATTAGAACGCCTTTTGTAATTCTGTTAAATTTCAATCAACTAAAAGGAAGCATAAGAGTTCGCGATGAAAATTTCAAGTCTAGATTATCTCTCGATTCAAGTTTGAGATTTGTAATTCGAAATATACATTATTTTTAGTTAATTACCCTAACGTTTTGAAGATTAGCAATTGTTTAGAGTTTCTCACACACACACACACACACACACACACACACACACACACACACACACATATATATATATATATATATATATATATATATATATATATATATATATATATATATTGATAGACGGTGTGCCCGTGTTTTTATAGCAACAAGATTTTATTGCGACAAAGCATTATACTTGCGAAATTTTGGTTATTTATTTCATCAACTATAAACGAACACAATAATAAATAAAAATATTTGTAATATGGTGTATTATATAGTAGAGTTTGTGAATGAATTTTTTTAAAAATATTAATGTTACGAGTAAATAAAAAAAAGAGTCTCCTCTTTTATTTTATTTTTTATATAAACTCAATCTAAAAAAAACTCATTTAAAAAATGTTGTCACAAGTTGGCATGCATTTGTTTGAAATTTTTTTTGTGAAAACATAGTTAAGGAAATTATTTTATTAATGCAACATTGAGGATTAAACATTACTATTTTTGAGCTTTTTAAGTATCATGTAAAACACATTCGTGCTTTATAAGTTGCTACAAATACCTACAATAAAAAGAGGAAGCGGACTTCCGTACAGTGGCTGGAAAAGCTGTTGTTTTCAATTGGGATAATGATTTCTTGTTTTTGTTCCTATGACTAAAGTACAAATATCCAAATCTACAAAACTAATTTGGTAAATTAGTATACTATGCCAATAGCTCAAAAAGTATTTATTAATTCCTTGACTCTTTAAAGCTTAATTTTGCTTATCAGATAAAGTCGGAAGAAATAAACACGTGAACTAAGTCTGAAACTAAGTCTAAATGCCTCTAAGTGAAAGAGGGATAAAAGAACTAAGCAAGCATAGTCTCTTTGGTCACCTTGAGAAACCTAAATTTGATTTTTGATATACATGGTAACCACGAAGCCACATAAGGCGAGGTTAGCAATGGAAGACATGATATCAAAGGGCTATTAGTTATGCACAGCTAGATATATGGGGTCTAGTTAAAGTACAACAATTATAGAGTACGTTGTACTTATTACGAATGAAAGATGGAAGAGAAAAACCGTCTTACCTCATGATGTTCGACTTGAAGTTCCAACGCTTTCTCAAGTCTTGTGACAATCTCATCTATATTTGGGCGTTTCGATCGTTCTTCATTCAAGCAGTCATACGCTATTTCCGCGAAAATGTTGAGTGACTGAGAGTCCATTTGTTTCAATAGACCCCAATCAATTATTTCATTAAGTTTTTTCTCTCTATAATGGGTAATGGCCAGCGGAACCAAATACTTATTGATGTCGTCGCTAATTACTGATCTCCTACCACATAGTACTTCACACAATACTATCCCAAAGGAGTAGATATCTGACTTATGGTTCACAATTTTAGTCTCTGAATATGTTGGGTCTACATACTCATTCGTATACTCAAGTGTATCAGTATGGAAAGAATTGTGCCTTTGAGATGCTTCAATCTTCATGGATCGTTCAAAATCAGATAACTTGGGTTCCCATTCATAATTCAGTTGAACTGTGAAGCTGCGAATGTTCCGGTGTATTACGCTGAAATCGCGTTGCTCGTCATAATGAATGTAGCTCAATGCCTGCGCAAGACCGACACATATCTCCAATCTTCGGAGCCATGTCAACGACATCGGGTCACTTAGATAGGTGTCGAGCCAGCCCCTGGTCTCATTCATGTTAATGATGACCTTCTCATCTTTCTCATCACAAAACCCAACAATAGAAATCAGATTCTTATGCTTGAGACTAGAAAGCATGGAAATCTCCATCCAAAACTCTTGTTCTGCTTGCTTCCTTTCTTTCTTTATCCTCCGTGCATTGATATTAATCAACTTACCAGACCATGAGAGCAGTCCCTTGTAAATATTTCCGAAATCAACTTTTTCGATGACATTTTCATCAGCAAAGTTGTTGGTGGCGGATAATATGTCTTCAAGTGGGATTTTTAAGTGAGCAAAATCATTGGGCGATGACATTATCTGTATATCACAAGTTACAAAAAGTGAATATGGTTTAGAAAAGGATGTCCAAATAACACACATTAACACAAAGTGATGCCAGTTACCAATATCTTGTTGTTTACGCTTATAACATGTTATTGTTAGGCTTCGTATCATTTGCATCGGATCTTGTAAAATAATATTTGATGAAGTGTATAATGACTACAAAATGTTTGATGAAATTCCTGAACCTTGTCTAAGACATATTTTCCTTGTATGTTTTACTGACCTTGAATTTCTGCCTAAGACACATTATGTTTGCGGGTAATAATTAGATTAACATCCTTTTAAAGTTTGGAAATGTGTATTGTCCTATTAACTTGAAATATTTTGGTTCTTCGGTCTTCTCGTCACAACTGCATTCACTTATTGTCCTATATACTTTTAAATACTATGGTTAGTGACTTCTTGATGAGATATAGTCTTGGATAAGAATGTAGTCAATATTTTCTCTTACGGTGTTTTAAATCTAGACCATAAAACCTCGACCTCGATTTATAAACTCGGAACTAAATCATGCCCCCCAAAACCCCAACCAAAACGTGTATGACCCACTACCAAGAACCACATGGCAAAAATCACACCAAACTATCATCATTAACTAGACCACCAGAGTACATCCACGAAATATAACCACGGCCAGAACGACAACCCAATATCCCCAGACTGAGACCAACGCTACTTGACACCGCAATCACCACTACTCATCACTAGAACCACGAGACACCACCTCCAAAACTACACGAGACCACAACCACTATGATCTAACCGCAAAACTATTGGGTCAAATCGGGTCAAACCCAACCCAATGGGTAATCATACCCGCTGTCAAATATGACAGTTATAGAAAAGCGGTTACATAACCGTTTTACAGTTATTTCACCAAGGGATTCATCGGTTCATCAACCGAAACAACCTTTATAACGCACCCTTTCATTTCTTATATATAGAACTCGATTATATACTTGTAAAAGATGATGACAGAAATTCGATTAATAGAAAAACTATTACTTTGGTATATTTTGATTAGAAAGGTTAGATAATTCAATCCAACATTTGGCATCAGAGCCTTTGGTTGATTAAACCAAAATCATCATATACCGTGTTGTGTTCGTTTTGAATAAAGAAAGAAAACCGCAGCAAATTTTTCCAGAAAAACATCTTGCAAATCACAAACACAAATCATAAATCATCTTTGTGTTTTTGTATAAACAGTTTTCGTATTGGGCAAATTCATCAATTGCCACCAAGTGATTTAATCACCAGCAACAAAGGGTTTCACTAGAAAACAATAATCAAAAAATCATAACCCTCGAAAACAAAGGGTTAGGGCATTTTTTTTCTTTCCAGATTCGAAACAAAAGATATTAACCATAAATTTTGGATAACGAAAGGTCATCACAAAAAAAAACGGACAAAAGAATCAAAAGCATCAAAAGGAACAAACACACCTTTTTGAAGAATCGATAAATCGAACCCGCTTCAGAATCATTAGTTGATTCGTGGTTATCCAAATAAAAACCCCATATCAAACGGCGGTTTTTCACCAAGATCCCCAAAATATCGCGAAACCCTAAAAGCTTTCGCACCAACCAATTGGAGGAACCCGTGGTTAAGAACACAAGGAGGAAGAGCGACCAAAGTCGCGATCTCAGTCGGCGGAGAAAACCACCAGACGAGACGAAGAAGATCAGGACGCCACAAGGAGAAGAACTCACAGAGTCTCCACACAACAAAAGAGGCGGACCACAAATAATAAGGGGACACCAGGGTTAATTAACCCTAAAGGTTTTACAAACACCCCCCCTCTACTTTCAGATTCTATATAATCTTTGTTATATAGTTTTGTTTTAGTTTTAGGCATTATACAAAAGTTACCCCATAATTCTAGATAGTAACTTTTCCCTAAAACCCGAAGTTAGAATATAGTAATTATATTACTTACTATATCGATAGAATAATTTTAAGGAGTAATTAACCTTAGGTTATTCGTTTTTAGAATATAAAATCCCCAAGGATAGTTTTTGGAAGAAAAAAACTAGTCCCGCTAAGATTAATAGCCTTTAAGGCACAAAGCAAGAGTACTCACCACAAATTCGACACACTAAGTGTTAGGAATTTTATTTGGGAGATTTTATTTAGTATCCTAGAGATATGACGAAAGAAAGTGGAGATACTTCGAAGAAGGAAGTAGGTACTACAAGTACACCACAATTCCAATGTCCAACTTTAAAACCCTCGAATTACTCACTATGGGCAATTCGAATGCAAATTATCCTCGAAGCGAACGGTTTATGGGAAATGATAGAACCCAATGAAAAAACCCAAGCAGACAACAAAAAAGACAAAACTGCTATCGCATTCCTTTATCAAGCCTTACCAGAAGAACAACAGCTTCAAATCACAAAACACAAAACCGCAAAAGCCATATGGGATGCCTTAAAAACTAGACACATAGGAGAAGAAAGAGTCCAACAAGCAAGGTTGCAAACACTCAAATCCGAATTTGAGTTGCTACACATGAAGGAAGACGAGACCATCGATACCTTCACCACAAAACTAACAACCTTAGTAAACAAAGCAGCTAGTCTAGGGCATACAATGGAAGATGAAACACTAGTACGTAAACTATTAAACGCCGTACCCGATAGGTATCTGCAAATAGTTGCGTCAATAGAACAATACTCAGATCTAGATGAAATGACTTTAGAAGAAGCAATTGGTAGACTTAAGACTTATGAAGAAAGGATTAAGTATAAGAAAGGCAAACAAGTGGATAATCAAGAAAAATTGATGTTCACACGACATGAGAATAAAGGAAAATATTTTAGAGGACGTGGACGTGGAAGGCATAAATTCTCACAAGGAAGAAATCATGAGAACTTTAAGGAAGAGAGGAAAGATGGAGAAACCTCTCATAGGAGTTATGATAAAAATAACTTCAAGAAATCAACTTATGATACTAGCAAAGTAAAATGCTATAAATGCAAGAAATTAGGGCACATTGCACCTAACTGTCACTTAAAGACAAGACCAAACGAGCAATCTAATCTCGTTGAAGAAGACTTGGAACCGACCTTATTAATGGCCATATTGGAGGTTGAAGAGCAAGAGGTCTCGCTACATGAAGAAAATGTAGGATATAAAGAGACGAATATGAATAGTCTATGGTATTTAGACAATGGAGCTAGTAATCATATGACTGGAATAAGAGAACATTTTAAGGAATTAGATGAGAAGGTTAGTGGAAAAGTAAGATTCGGAGATGGTTCATATATAGAGATTAAAGGAAAAGGTTCAATCATAATAGAATGTGATGATGAGAAACAAAGAATCATATCACATGTATATTACATTCCTGACTTGAAAAGCAACTTATTGAGCCTTGGACAATTCACTGAAATTGGTTGCAAAGTTGTAATGGAAGACGACGAATTACGACTTTATGACATGGACAACCAAATCTTCATGAAAATCACACGACAGAAAAATCGACTATATAAGGCGAATCTAAGGATAGGTACAAAGCATTAAAAATGTTGCTATCGGTAGCAAGACACTCATAGTATGGATGCGGTCCACCACAAGTAACACAAATCTCTTCTACGGCTTTTACGAAAGCTTGTTGATTAGCCTTATTCATAAGCACTAATTCCTTAACGATGTCGGTGAGAGTGATAATACTCGGAGAAGGAGATGAAGAAGAAGTAGTAGTACTCACTTTTGAAACAATCGGTTTGTTTCGTGAAGTACGTACTTTCGACTTATTCTCAATAATCGTCAAAGCATCTCGAGGAATGCAGTTCAAAAGATTACCACCGGTGGCTGCATTTAGAGAATCTTGATCGGATTGTGTCAACGCATTGTAAAACGTATCGATTTGGTACAATTTCGAAAAACCGTGATGTGGGC
>BQNB010172127.1:0-13494 GCA_026074375.1 Tanacetum coccineum
CTAACCCGACCCGACTATAAATGATAAATGTAATTCCGGATTAGTCACCATATTTTAGGGCTAACAAAAAGAAAATGGCTAGGGAGGCTATACCTAAGAAACAAAGGGTTTTGAATACTGGTAATAGGGTGGCAAAACCAGTATGGACTAATGATGACAGGATTAATCATGCTAATCAATTTGTTCCTAGACCAGTAACACTTAATGCTGGTAGGCCAAACATTAATTCTGTTAGGCCAAATATTAATACTGGTAGGACAATCCTAGACAGCCAGTACCTACCAAGACCTCAAACAGCTTTAGTCCTAAAAGACCTCAGGTGAATCAACTTAATCAAAGAAGGCATTTTTCTAAATCTCATTCACCTGTGAGTAGACCCATTGTTAGAAATACAGCAAGAATGACTTATTCTCATGCTGTAAAGGGAAATTGGGGAACTGCTGTTAAGACCTCAGCAGGTTATAATTGGAGAAAAACAAGACCAAACTCCAATTATGATAGTAGATCCAATTTTGTTAAAACTGTATATTTTAGAGATCCACAAGGCAAACTCAAGTCAGCAATGGCTTGGGTCCCCAAGAGAAACTAATACTATTAGTTATACTCAAAACTGCTTAGTATAATTACTATTGTGAGTATTGCACAAAAATGTTATGGATTCTGTTTTCTTTGTCTGTTGAACTAACTTTTTGCAGGTAAAGAAAAGTCTTAAATGAATCTGTTATGAAATCCCTAGTTTTTAGGGATGGATATTGAGATAAGATTGCCAACGTTGAATGAAGTCTCAAGGAAATTAATGTTGTTGGTTCGTGATTGGGTGCAAGATTAGTACTATTTGTGTACTTAATACTGCTAGCTTTAAAGATTAATGCTGCTAGTTTTACCCGATATCGGACAACACACATTTTGGTTCTCAGATGATTTAGACAAAACTGAATTACTTTCAGTTTGTTCTTAACTGAATTTATTATCAGCAAGTTTAAATGGAGATGAGAAGGTTTGTTAAGTGTTGGTTTAATCACCACACAACAAATGGTCATCAGTTCACCATGCTTAATAGGCATAAGAACTGGCTAGTCCATAAGCAAACGGCTTGTGGTAAAGACTTCTCAAATCCGTTTATGGTTGACAATTTACCAAAAATTGTAGGGTTCTCAACTCACCTTGCTTCATGGTTAAGAGTTGGCTAGTCCAGGATCAAACAGTTCTTGGTAAAGACTACTCAAATCTGTTGATAGCTGATAGTTTGCTAAAAACTATATGGTTTATCAATGCACCATGTTATGGCAATGAAGCATTGGCTAGTCCAAAAGCAAACGGTGTTTGGTAAAGACAAGTCAATTCCGTTGATGGTTGACAGTTTACCAAAAACTGTATGGTAATCAACTTACCATATTTTGTAAATAAAGAGTAACTATCCAAGCAAAACGGCTACCTGTAAGGAACATCAAATCCGTTAATGGTTGGTAGTTTGCCAAAAATTACAAAGCCAACTTAGTTGGATTATTGCTGAAAAGATGTTGCTGTGTTGCTGAGAAGACAAAGTTGCTGCTAAAGAATGATAGAGTTTAAAGATCAGAATTCTAGAGTGTTTGGAGATACATCCTCTGTGTGTTAAAGCAATTGAAGAAACATGAAGTTAAAAAGAGTTTAACATTCCATGTTAAGAGAGGAATGTTGGATTAGGTTTTTCCAACTTAGTAACCGCCAGTACAAATAGTTATTACTGATAGTTTTTTATATTTTTGTTATTTTTTTTTGTTTTTATTTTTTTTTATTTAGTAAAAAACAAACAACCGACAGTACAAAAAGTAAGTACTGATTCAAATAGTTTAGGTACATATAGTAAAAATATAGTACCGGGTTATCATATGTGTGAAAAATTTTAGTAAAAGATATGTATATGATTTGAAGATCAGTTCAGGGTTTATCCTTAGTCTAAAAAGGATTCCTATTGTCATAGTTTTAATAGACGACTTCAAGATAACTCACAGCAAGAATCCATATCTAGTTAGTTATAATGTTTGTAAATCGTTCTAAGCAGATTAATAGAAGTTATTATTCAGTTTTACATTGTTTTTCTTAGTACTTGTGTTGAGATTCTGCATCAACATATAGTATTCATAATCAGTGTTTCTGTATAGTCAATTGTATTTATACGTCTTGGCTATCATCCTTAATAGGCTGCAGTGATCTATTCATTAGGGACTTACATTATCCCTGAGATCTTGCCAGAACATCTGAGTGATACTTAAGTATTCACAGTAAAGATGGAAATCCTACTTGAGCCAACATCAAACAAGCTCTTGGTAGGTGACTTGCAAGATTCTATATGAATCGAGCTTGTGTTAACTGGATATCAATTTTGGTCCAGTAAATGAATTGACGACTAAATCAGAAAGATAGTAACTATCTGATTCACTCTTACCGTGTTGTCTGCTTTGAGACGTTCTGGTAATGAGAACTAGCAAGCATGGTGAATCTGATACATATGTGTTAGAAGATCCTACGCTTTGAGCTGGAAACCCTGTCAAGGAGATTCTTTAAATCTACCTGATCATAGGTATAGTATTTATACTATAAAACGGGAAACTGGAGGTTAATGCAACCGAACTCAAGATGAATGACAAAGCCATATTCATCTTTTATTGCTAACTGTCTTATTTCAGGTCTAGACGATGGTATTACAGCCTCATTCCAGCGAAGTCGGATTCCAATAAACCCCAATACACAAACTTATGTTTTCAAAGGTCCAATCGTTCAAACATTCAAAGATAGTTAATTCTAATCTTCCCCACCATCAAAGAGCCTCATAATCAAATAAACAATAGTCTATTTAGGGAAGATTGTTAGACTTATAATCACATATGTCAAAAAAGAATGTAACAAGTATGAGCAGGTTGGTGAAGAGCACAAGTTATTCAAAGAAGTCAAATCAAGGAGATAATGCAAGATAACGATCTCAAGAACTCAAAGTCAAAAGAAAAAGGCTCAAGATCAAGATCACAAAGCATGAATGTATAAAGCCATTACAAACAAGACAAGACCAAAAACAAGGCAAAGCATAAACGTCAAATGTCATATCTTCAACGTCAGGGGAGACAATGATAAAACAAAGCAAACTCCTACAAGAATGTCATCGGTGGTACGGAAGAGTTTGAAGAAAGAGACCTCAACATTGGAGGAGATTGTTAGCCTTTATTTTATTAAGTCAAACAAGAATGTTATCGGTCTTATAAAGTCAAACTAGGTCTTGTATTGTAATAGGCTAGTCGGGTTCAACGGGCTTGGATTGTAATCTAATATTGTCCGTGTTTTAGGCTTAAAGCCCAAGTTTAGCCAAGCCCGACCCAAGTAGAAAAGCCCATACGCCAACTAGATGGCTAGGGGTATAAAAGAAACCCTCTCTACATATGGAGAGGGTATTGGTTGCATTTGTTTACTTGTAATCCACCAATTCTCTCTCTTAATCAAATATTTCAAGCTTTCTATTCTTCCTTTCTTTTCTTCTTATTTCTGGCTCATCAAAGGGCTTATTTGGGTTTGCTTATTATTGTGAAAAGGTTAATATTTAGGGATAATACTGATGCAGTAGACTGGGCAATGCAAGCTCCACTTTGAGCTCGCTTCAGGGATCTGCCCAATGTTGATATGAAGGAAATTCTTCAACAACGGATGTTTGAAGACAACTCCTACAAGGCTCAAGACGTTTACAATGACTTGTATGAGGCTCTGCAAAAGTCATTGGAGTTAGATTATTCAAATCAACGTCTAGCTGATCAGGAGGAAGCTTGTAAAAAGAGAAGAAAGAGACGTGACGTACCAAGAACTCCTTCTGGGTCTCCACCTTCACAGCCACCTCGTCCACCTCCTCTAGCAGGCGTATCTGGTGCTCCAGGTACTTCAGGAGCATCAGGGTTTTCTCAGTTGCTTCTACCTCCTCCCCATCCATCTACTGGTACATCTGGATCTGCTCAGCAACAAGGCAGTAAAGCTCTAAGTTCTTCTAAGACGGCAGCCTCAGCATCATAATCTATGGCTTAGACTACATCTGGCACTAGATATGAGTTAGCTGGCGTCTCTAGGGCTCAAGAGCTATCTCCTACAGACTCTTTGATACAAGATGATTCCATTCCCGACGAGCAGGTACATTTGTCTGATGATGAAGATTCCAGGAATGATCACCTACCAAAAGCTGACTCGAGAAAAGATTGGTGGAAACCACTACCTGAAGAGGAAAGACCAGCGACTCCTGAACCTGCTGGGATCATTCCTTCTTCCAATGTGTTAGCTATAGAGAACAACTGGGCTTCTATGCTAGTTTCAACTTATGAACCTCCTAATGAGAACTCATTACTTGCAAAAACTAGAGATATGATGACTTTCATGAACTGGTACTGTCGACAAGTAAACAAGACCGAGCTTACACAAGCAGACTTCAAAGGGCAGGCTTATGAAGTTGTTAAAGCATTCTACCTAGATGTCATTCACCTGCATTCCAATGGAGAGTTGTCACCGATGCTCAATATTAGGTTTGATTGATGAATCCAGAAGGAAACCAACTTAGAGTCAAAAAAAAAAGAGAGATGGCAAACGACCTCTTCCACTCAGTGGTCCTCCAGTCATGTACTATCAACCACAATTCTTCTTCAATAAAGACTTGGAGTATTTGAGATATGGCAGCAAGGGAAGCAGTCTCGCACTATAGATTTCCAAGATGAAGGCTGCCAGTTATCCTGACTTTGGTCTTGAACTGTTAGTGCCGGAGCAAATATGGATTGATGATGTGTGTACATATGACATAAGTGCAAAATATGGCATCTCTCACTGGTGGTTTACTCGACAGAAGTTCTATATTGACAGACATGATTCTCCGTCGTGTCGCAAAGATGTCAGAACACACATGCGGATTCTCAGTGTCGTCAGAATTAAAGCCTACTCAAGATATGGGTATGACTACTTGAGCGAAATTGTCCTCCGAAGAGCTGATTTCCAAGAACACACAATTGCTGAAAAGGATTTCAAGAACCTGTATCCGAGTGACTTTGAAGACCTGAATCTGCTCCTTCTGCAAGGTCATCTCGATCATCTTCTTGGTTCTGACAAACAGATGCTATCTACTGCTGTCAAGCTATGGACCCGAAACTTAGTGATTCGACAGCGGGTTGAAGACTTTCAACTCGGCATTGAAAGCTACCAGACACAGTTGAATCTCACTAAACCAGGATGGGATGCTATAGGCTATGAGTTCAAGCATGATATACCATCATTGAGTCTCCTCGAGCAGTCGTGTTCCCGGTAGACAACAATGACCGAAAGATCATGAGGTTCAATGAGATATAGAAGTTCAGTAATGGAAGGTTGACACGTATTCTGGAAGCGCTGGATTACAGAGTCAAGGAATTCAAGGTCGAGCGGCTCAATCCGGGTATGAATACGCGATTCTGGACTAAAAAGACGTGACAAGGAGCAAAGAGTTCATAGCGGCTATTGAAAGGAGATTGAAGACAAGAAGGATCTACCAGAACTTGAAATGCTTTATTGGTGGACGTGTTTGTGATATTGACTACAGGCTTCTTCAAAGAACGGAATGATATCGTCATTCCATTTAAAAGGTTAATATCCTGTGTATTATATTGTAAACTTTGTACATTATATAGTAGTGTAGTAATCAGTGTTATGTGTCAGTTTATGAATTTTTCATGAGTTTCTCATTAAACTCCAAATTATTTGTATACCCATCATAACTGACACTAACAGAATCTCTCATTAATTAAGGGGGAGCATATATAGGTTCTAATATCAGCTTGTATTTAATCAGACCACATTTTCTCCTAAAATTTTCTAACTTATTTAAATCAATTGAGATCTTAAATCTCAAATGGTTTGAAATTTTTGATCAGGGGAGAGAATGTGATTTAAATATTAAATCTGATAAAAATGTGATCTATTAAGACTCCAGCATGTTCTCCTCCCTCCATGTGCCTTTTGATTACCGACGTACTCGTTGAGGGGGAGCGTTTCTAAATAATCAAAACAATCAAGGTACAATGGCTTTGATATCTATATCACAAGTACCTTGATTGATTTTTCAACTGCTTTTATAGCAAAGTGAACTGTACCAAAAAGACCGACCCTGTACTTACTTTATTAGAGTTATAAGGATGGTAAGGTTAAGTACATGTTCCCATGATCCCACCAGAGCCAGAGGGATCTACCAAGGGACAATCCACTAGTTAGTGTTGAAGTCCTTAGGTATGATTACAAAAGGAGTAATGTGAGAATAAGGGAAGAGTGCGGACTGAAAATGGAGCTAGGATACTAATCAAACCAACAAGGTACTAGTAATGAAGTCTCGATAAGCACTAAAGGGGTTGAAGAATGAAAAAGAAATGTTAAGATAAAGGGTGAAAAGAAAGCAACCCTCCTTAAACATTAGGCAGAAACCAGGTCACTACATATGCTGTCAGAATCACATGGTTGATTGCTGACATTGAAGACAAGTATCATGGACCCAGTGATACGCTGCACAACCCTCCCTAGCCACTCAAGATCCCTCAAAGGATTCTTGTTTCATTTCTCACGGAGATCAATACATTTCTATCATCTCTCTCACTCCGAGTTAGATGATATTGAAAAGGTGGCAGTCTGCTCCAGCCTCCGACTACTAAAACTAAAAATGCACAATTGAGTCTAGAGCCATGAGATCATCTATAAATCTCGTTAGGACACTAATTCAAAATATGCTTGCTCATCACACACTGTGATAACAAGTAAGATCTTAAGAGTCCTACGCATTATCCTCGTGGTATTGCCAGAACATCCGAGTGATACGAAAGTACTCACAATGAAGATGGAAATCCTTCTAGAGCCAACATCAAACAAGCTCTTGGTAGGTAACATGTGAGATCCATTATGGATCAAACTTGTGACAAATGGAAAGCAACGATGGTGCGATTCTTTATGAATCAAACTTGTTCCAGGCAGTGAATTGACGGATAGTTTTTTAGGATAACCTTTCGATGTTCGTCAAACTGATTTTCGAGCACATTGACTGTGTATATCTTTCAAAACAAATGTGTTTCTGATGAAATTTGATTTATGTTATAAAACCTTCGATGTGTCACAAAAACTCTTTTCTGAGTGACACGCGACTGACTTTCAAATCAATTTCTCATTAATCAGTGGGTTTTAATTCACTGGTTCACTCACTCTGTGCTTTGTCTACTTTGAGACGCTCCAGTTTGAGAACGGCTAGCGCAGCTGTGAAACCCTGTCAAGGAGATTCTTCAGAATTCTACCTGATCACAGGCAGTATTTATACTGATTAACGGGGAACCGTGGTTCTTGCAACCTTATTCAACGAAAGTAAACAAAGACACTTTCGTTTGTCTATTACTAACATATACTTGCAGGAATCCCTGACGGTAGCAGCTGCTGGCAAGAGACATGTCAATTTACAACCCCATGCTCACACTTAACATTCCTAATCAAAGACATCATGATAACTGAAAGACCTACAACACAGCTTCCGCAACTCTGATGCTCTGATGCATGCTATCATGATCTAGAAAAGAGAGCATGCCGGTCTGATGGTCACAACATTACATAGAGGCAATAACACAACAAGGATGATTAAGAGATTTATTGTGGCTGATGATCTTAAAGAAAGCTTAAAGATCACACAAGTCAAAGGAACTAAGTTCAAAGATCACTACATCATGTACAAAGAGATCAATGCATGAAGAATCAAAGATTACGAGCTGAATACATGATCAAGATTGTTGAGCTTAATTTAGTATTTTCTGGGGTGACCTCCCTTTTGTTAGATATTAGAAAAAGACTCGGTCACCTCATGTATTTTACTGTTTATTGTTGCTCGTAGTTAAGTAGTTAATGTATAACATTCGGTAATGGGTAGGTATTAAACCCAACGTGTAAGCCCACTACCAAGGCATTAAGGCCGGTTTTTTTAGCACTATAAGCCTCTTCCATGCCATAGAAGAGGTGGGTTAGTCATTTACATAATATAAGTTCATTTTCTCTCACTAGAAAGTTCTCTCTCGCTTTCTCTCTCTAGATTTGGCTAATCTACTTGTCATCCGATTGTGTTATGATTTCCAATATCCTACACAAAAACTATAAGCTTTATCTCAAAACATAAAGTCAACAAAAAAAGCCATGACTCGAACTGACCATTTCCCTGAAATCAACAACTGACTCTTATTAGTTTTATAAATGGTTTGCTAAATTTACCCATGGTCAGATTGATGCACAAGTATTTTCCTTAGATAACTAAAATTTTGATATAAATTATTTAAAATGAATCTTTAAAGGCTCGGCGAGGCAATTATGAAAAAGAAACATATTCCAATAGATGTAAGAGCTCTATGATAGCCACCGACATCTCATCCATACATCTGCATCATAAGCAAAAAAAATTATAATCACAATCTAATTAAACCACAAGCAACAAAAAGTGTTTTTTCTTAAGAAGTTGGTAGCCATTAAAAATTGTTAATTAGATCATAAATGTGTGTCTTCTCTAAAAAAGAGGCATGGAAGACCAGAGACCTGTAGGTAAAACAGTTATCCACTAACAATCTACCATATATGTGTGACCCTCATTTCATAAAAGAACAAAAATAAACAAACATGAGACTATATTGCAGCCATGTGAAAAATATTTCACTTGTGAGATAACACAAACCATACATGAGTTAGAACAAAAATAAACAAACATGAGACTATATTGTAGCAATATGAAAAATATTTCACTTGTGAGATAGCACAAACCATACATGAGTTTGACTATATGGTCATAATCAATCCACAACTCCTATCACCTAGTACTAAATTTTACATTTTGTTACGGAACATATGGATCAGTTGAAATCTAGACAAGAACCGTATTACATGTATAATGAATAACCGCCATCAACTTAATTTCTTTATATGTGGATAGATCACTAACTAATAGCTACAATTTCTTGAGAAAAAAGTATGCTTCATTGACAAATAAAAGTAAAGACATTCACCATCCCATCAAGGTTATTGGTCAATAGGCTACCACAATTGGTTTTCAAGTAACCAATAATGAAGCTGGTTAACATGCCGCCTCCGGGGGGCGGGAAATTTATTTTTTTTATTTTAAACAAAAACCCCACCTTTCTTAACACAAAAGGTGAAATGCGTTCTTTTTTCTATAGAATAAGCTTCACAAGGTCCTTCTGATATAAATGCGATGATTTGTTTGTTTTGCAAAGTTTTGATAGCGTTAATATTGTATAAGGCACACAATTAGTAAATAAGACCCAATGGTGCCGATTGAACTTTATCCATCATTGTGAGGATTTGTTAAAAGTTCCGATTGCATCAATTTTTTTGGAAGAAGACATAGAATGAAGACATTTTACAAATTGGTAACTTTGATTTTTCTAAACCTATGATGACATGTGAAGTTGGATGGCAAACAATGTTAGGATTGAAAAAAGTGTCGATTATGAAACTATAGTTGGCTTATTTAAATTTAGTAATGTTTAGAATTTATTTTATATGTAATAGTTAGCCATGTAATAAGGTTATGTAAGGTTAAGTCAAAAATAGCTTACATACGAAAGATTAGGGACTAGATAGCAATTATTAGAAAATAAGGAAGGGTGCTTAGCACTCTATAAATACCTCCTTCATCTAATGAAGGAGGTTAAGGCTTGTAATCACTTCTCCTCATTTCTCTTTTCTTTTTTTGTAAAATTGAAAATTAGTGAAACTTGCCTTCCTCTCTTAATCTCTCTACACTTAAACCAAAATTCAATGTGTGATTCAATATATACAACCTAACAAGTGATAACATACGCTATTAGAGATTTAAGAGTGATCTACTTTGTGATTTTCGGTGTGGTTTGCAAGATGACGTGATCGATTTTGAGCATTTGTTGTATTTTTATATCAATTTTTGCCTTCTATTCATTTTCGATACACTATATGATGAAAGACTGAGAATTGTTTGGATTATGTCCATGTAAAATAATATATGTCCAGGAATTTAATTGAGCCTACTGGACATCACACGTTAATACGTAAAACGTGATATTAATATATTAAGTGTAATATAATAATTAGTGATTTAATAAACGAACGTTAAATATATTAAATATTTAACATGTAATATATTAGTCATTAAATGTTAAAGGAAGGACTAATATGCAAAACTAAAAAAAAAGTTGCGGGTTGCCAGGCACAATATTATGTACGTGATTGAAAAATATCAATAGAAGCATAGAGCTTAACACTTGATATTGATAGTCGGCGTCTCTCACATAGTTGATTTGGATTTATTCAAGTTAGCTATCGTCTTACAAAAGGCTAATCAGATGCTAAACCAAGGACCTACATGTGTTGATGCCCCCAATAAGCATCTTCATTACCCTATGCAAAGAAAATGTTAGAATATGTCCAAGTATAAATTAATATATGTCTGGATTATTTATTTGAGCCTACGGGGACGCATACATTAATACGTAAAACAATTAAAGAATATATTAAATATATTAAATGTAATATATTTATGTGATAAGCATAACTTATGTTAAATAGTTAAAGTAAATATTTAATGAGTTATTAATATGGCATTTAAGGAAAAAGAAAGTAATGGTTTTCCTTTTAATTAGTCATAAACCCCTATTAAGGAGGTTAGAGGGTTTTCCTTACAAGCACAAGGAATTTAGCCTATAAATAGAGGTTAAGGGATTCATTGTTGAGAGACCTTGAAAAACATAATCCTTAAATCTCTCTCCATCACTTTTGTTTATTCGATCAACCAAAAACTCAAAATGGTTTTCGGTTCTTGTGTTGGTTCGATCCAAAGGGAAAAACCACAAGGGTTTCAATCGTTGATTTCTACGAGAACGTGGTGGTTTTATTGCTTATCACTACTAGTACTAGCATACTTAATTATTTGCTAAAGAACGTATTGTGTGTGTTGAAGTAGAGGGATTATACTTTGATCCTAGTGGTTACGCGTGGTGTTATACATACGCATATATTTAAGAAGGTGTAACGTCTATTGCTAAAAGGTACACATCTCTAATCTTGTTAATTATGAATTCTATACGTGTTTACTTTTTGCTGCGTACTCGTGTTTAATGGTTAATTAGATTTAAAATCCCATCAATGGTATCAGAGTTGTCGTGTAGAATTTGTAGTTACAAGTAATTAAAATTTGACAAAATTAGGGTTCTTGATTAATTTTTCAGCCCTTTGGGTGTTTTTATGCATAAAGATTCAATCTTTATGTATAAGTTACAATCTTTATTGATTATAAAATTAATTAGACGAATTCTAGGTTGTATGAAATTTTATATGATTAAAACATGATGGGTTTAATTGTTAATTGATCAGTTTTATACTCTTTATTAATTGTTAATAGGGTGTCTATGATAAATCCATGCAAATTTATCATGGATCGATATGTGATATAATATTGTTAATTGTTAATGGTTTTATGCAAATATGATGATCAAGAATTAAAAACATAGACATTAAATTTAATTGGTAAGATCTACGATTTTAAAAGCTAGGGAAGACCTTAGCTAAGTCTTAATGGGGCCTAAAGTTGTTTAAATTTTATGTGCTATGTGGTATATACTTGTATATGGCTTACGCAATCGATTATATCGATGTATGTGGCCGGAATCATTGGATGATGTAGCCTTATATGAATATATACATGTTTTAATTATTAGATAATAGGGATCATAATTGATATTTGTATGAGTTAATTGTTAAGTGTTGTTATTTGAATAATTGTTATGTGAATTAGTTTTATGTTTATATTATTTTATTTTAAGTATTGGACTTGTGAGAAAATAAAAGGGTTTTTCGAAAATAAATATAAACATGATTAATTATTATGAAATCAGATTTATTATGGACTATTTATAGTTCATAATGAGTTTTCAAAATTAAAGTTTTATTATGAGTGGTTAAAACTGGACGCTATGGACTCATGGGAAGTACGGCTCATCCACTAGAACAAACTATAAGAGAAGTTTAAGGAGGATTTTCCTAAAGATTTCAGGTTTTTAATAAGCTTCGCGCTGACCTGTTTCTCCGCTTCTTTGTGCGTTCGATTGGAGTTACCGTGAAACATGGTATGTCACTACAGTGTCATTATTTGACCATTCTTTAATCTTTAAGTTTGAAAACATGTTGAATCGTCAATTTTAAAAGGTAACACTATTTATACATTAGATGTATAGAAAATGAGTGATACCGTAATAAGTTACTTAATTGAGTAAAGTATTTATTAAAATCTATGATACGAAGATGTATGCATGCTTCTTCGTACATATTTGTCACGACAAATAAAATACCCTTTTTAAATAAGTTATTGCCATCCAATTTGAAAGAACACTTGCAGATGCTTTTTACTATGCGTGAGACGTGTGTAGATCGTAATCCCAAGGTGATTATACACTTTTTCGTGAGACGTTAGTGTTACATAATCACAGTTCTTGATTGGACGACTTAATCAGTTTAGAGGTAAGACCCTAAATGTGAGGCAAAAGATGGGATGAAACATGCTTACTAGTATATTATTGTAATAAAGTAAGTCCCATATGGTTCTAGGAATTGCACCGGCGGCAATTATTGATCGTCAATTACCTTTTGAATACACCATCACTAGCAGATCAACTGATGTGGTGGTGGTATGGCAAGTAGGGTCCTAGCCTGTAGAAAATTAATTGTTTATTTGATTAAACTTGGGTAGTTAATTTTCTTCAAGGAGTATTATCGAAAATACTAATTCTTGAACTTTAACTATGTTTTGTAGATGGCATTACCTGTTCAAAACATAAACCATTCGGCTTTCAGGTCGATGTTTGAAAGAGAAAAACTTTCTGGAACTAATTTCAATGACTGGCTTCGTCGACTTAAGTTAGTCTTGAGAGTCGAAAAGAAGATGTTTGTCATTGAACAGCCTATACCCCCTGCTCCTGCAGCTAATTCTGAAGCAAATGTGCTTGCAGAGTGGAATGCTTTATATGATGCTTATAATGAGGTGGCTTGTCTTATGCTTGGGAGTATGACCCCTAAACTTTAAAGACAATTCGAAAATTCCTCACGTTATGAAATGCTTCAGGAGCTTAAATCCATGTTTGAGAAACAAGTTGGAGTGGAGTGGTTTGACCTGATCCAAACTTTCCATGCTTGCAAACAGGATGAGGGAAAACCAGTTGGCCCATATGTCACAAGAGCTTAGTGTTGGTTTAATCTTGAATGGCCTCACTACAATAAGCATAACATGGGGAAGACAGTTGGTGAACTACATGCTATGCTCATTGAGTATAAAAAAGGTTTACCTAAAAAGGCTGAAACACCACAAGTAATGATGATTAAAGGTGGTAAAATCCAGAAGGCCAATAAGAAATCGCTTAAAGCATAAGGCAAGAATAAGGTTAATGGAAAGGGAAAGGATAAGGAGGTTTATAT
>BQNB010172130.1:0-2500 GCA_026074375.1 Tanacetum coccineum
CATGTTGTTGGCTTTTGTTTGAGTTATGTTATTTTGTTGCTTTTTCTAATAGAACAAAAAGAATGATGAAGATAATAGATAAATTTTTTTTTATTTCTAGTGAATGTTCTCATTTTATGTTTTTAGCTACACATCTGCTAAAATTGATTTCATGTTATAATCATTTAAAACATGGAACGTTGTGTCGTTATGCTTTTTTAGAACAATATGTTAAATTTAAACTTATTGTTTCTTTTCTGAACGATACATGTTTTTTTTTGTTATGAATTTAGAAATTGTTTTCGGTGTTTATGGTGTAAAACATGTTACTTAAAATTTTTTATCAAGGAATTTATGGATACAAGTGATAAGAAATGTGAATACACATGTATCGTACACTCTTTAATATCTATCAATGGATTTTATGTGAATTTACGTATTGTCAATCATTACTCGATGATCTTGATTGTATATTTAAATGAAAATCAGCACATTATTCTTGTTTGTGTACTGACGGATACATATCTTAAATTACGGATACATATCTTAAATGTTACTTCTTCCGTCTAAAAAATAAATATTTATTTTTTAAATACACACAGTTTCAAAATACTAAACAATTTTGTGCATAGCGTTGACGGTGTATGGTAGTGTGCGGCCAAAAGAAGAAGACTGGCGCCTACTAAAAGAAAGGGGAGTAAATGATGAAGACTTAAAAAACGATTTAAGGTGGCATTGTTCATGGAGAAGCCACCCCAACGTCAAGTCACTATGGTATCTCCTCCTACTACATGTATGGCGCTAGCTAAGCTTGTAATTACTGTAGCCCCCCAAAAGCTCATATGAAAAGTTGTCACAATCATTAATAGTAAGATTAAAACTCCGACACACCTAACAAATTCCTAGGAGTCCTATAACTCGCATGATATAGACCACGAAACAGATGAAGGTGAACCACAATGAGAAACATACTTGCCCCATTAGCATGCATATAACGTTAATCTGTGCGTGCAATTTTTTATACGTATATGGGTGTGAAGTAAGTGAGAGTGAAGAAACTTAATGTTTTGAATAGTTATTAAATATTTAAATATTTAATAGATTACATTGTCTTTTATAAGTAGGTGTATTTTCTTATAACAACATTACTCATTTTTTTATGTTTTTTACGTTTTATGCAAAATGTGTTTTCTATGTTCGCATGTAGTATAGATTTAATCTATACTATTCATCCATCAGTTCTCATCTTTACATTTTATAAAAAAAATCTTAGTGGTAACTGAATAGCAATAAACAGTTTTTAATATGACATGTGTTGGTTGTTGTGTGTCCCACATCAGTGTGAAGACAATCAATAGCCTAGCTAATTACCAAAGATGGTTACCGGATATCACTTGAAGTCGTGTAATCACTTTTCAAAGAAGATTATTCGACCCTATGCCTGGGTTACACGAATACCTCCTTGGGATAAAACCAAGTGTTTGTTCTTGTTCTAGGCACAGATCAAGAACCCTGCGTTTCTATGTGTTTTGTTTTCTGTATGTTTTTTCCACGCAATTATGATCCCTATTTATAGGGGATTTACTCAAAACCTAATAATGGAATTAATGAGAGATTAATGGCCAATTAATCTCTTCCATAATTATCCTCCATAATTTAGGAATTAGTGGTTACATGACCAAATTAAATATATGGTCATTAATGCAGTCAAATCTGCCACTTAAATAGGCAAGTAACCATTTAATTCTAACCACTAAAAGAGTCAGGGAAACTTGATGGGTGTACACTTCGTACATCCAAACCCATTTCCAAGTATGATCTGATTTCCACAATTGCACTAAATTTCTAACAATCCTCCCCAATTTAGTACAATTTATTTGCATGAAAAATTAAACATTAAACAAACAAGTGCATAAATGAAAATGTCTTGAGGATTGAATTTTTATCTTAGTAAATTACCCGTTTAAATATTCAAGAATCAGTGTGTTATAAGAAAGGAACCCTTCAACCCATTTGAATACCTGAAGATAAAATACACACAAGTTTTAAAACACATAAGAAACTCCTGACACTATACAAGCCATGTGTCCATATCCAATTCATAAATGTTATAAAAGTCAAATTCCATGCTCCCTGAAGCGGCAAAACCTCAATATTTACATAGGTGGTTCCTCTTTATTCATGCTCTTGCTATCACTTTTTCAAAGAAATTAACCATTGAGAAGTAAAGACTTCTTTCTCCTTTTTAGCAGGTTCAAGCACATCCTTGGGATGATATGTAAATGCATGTGCTTCAGTCCTCTGAATGTTTAGCTTTTCACATTGAACTTAGCTACCAAGTTTCCTTAGTAGGGAGTTGGGTGTCCTAGCATTCAGCGACTTAGTTGGACTTTAATCCCATTCCTTCAGCAGACTTTATAACCAAGTCTCTAGCCAGACCCTTCGTCAAGTGATCAGCTAAATTTTGTTGAGACCTCACAAACTCTATAGATATCACCCATTCGTAATCAGCTTATGAATC
>BQNB010172130.1:7500-11038 GCA_026074375.1 Tanacetum coccineum
TTTTTGATGAGATTATTGATTAGTTTGATATTAGTTCCGATATTTTGTATCGGCTTTCCAAGTTGGGTTGTATTTGAGATTTTTTTTGTGATTAAATTTTGGTTTACAATAAAATTGTGAGCTCATTTACGGGTTGTTAATTTAGCTACCGAGCTATTTTCAGTCAAACTGTGACAACAAGTGTTAATCGTAACCATTTTTGTTGAAAACTGTATAGTGTTTGAAATTCCTTCGATATTGTATCTAAAGACCATTAAAGCTAATTTTGATGATGCAGGAGGACAATAAAGACAGTGATAAGGAATTGTAAGCAAAAATCAAAATTGAGTCTTAGACTAGTTTTCTTAAAGAGGTCTAATGTGGATCGATGGCCAAACAATAAACGGATTAATCAAGAACAATCAAATAACCAAATGCCTAATATGGGGATTCTTTATTAGCCGTCAAATGAAACAAAAAATTGAGTTTTTGAAAACCCTAAATAGGGATTATATGTCTTAGAAGAAGCACATACCAAAAAAAGGAAACCAAATCCCAAAGTTTAAAATAAAGCTTATAAAATAGAAAAAAGGCATTTTTCACCCCCTAAACCATTTCAAATGGCCAAAAAGTTCTAGGGCTCGTGTCGCTAAATTCTGGCACCGAAATCAACTTCTTAAAAATAGTCGGACAATGTTAAATTGATTAAGTTGGTGTCGTTAACTGCATCATCCTCCCTTTCTTCAGAAATACCTGGATAGTCATCACCCTCGCCTTTATAAGGTGACAAGTCAGCCACATTAAGTAGCAGAAACATTATAGTGACTAGGAAGCTCAAATTTATAAGCGTTGTCATTAACCTTCTTAAGCACGCGAAAAGGACCATTAGCCCGAGGCTTTAATTTCCCAAAACACCGGCTGGAAACCTATCTTTACGCAAATAAATCCACACCATATCTCCTTCTTTATATATAATACACTTGCGATGTTTATTAGCTCGAGCATCATACTGTTTGTTGTGATGAAGAATTTGTTCGCGAATTTGCTGATGTAACTGTTTAATATATGTGGCCTTCTGTTCAGCGTCCCCGTTAGTTGGTTCAGTCACGGAAATAGGTGCTAACTCAAGGGGTGTGATAGGGTTGCGACCATACACAACCTCAAAGGGACTCTTGCCCGTTGTACGATTAACCGACCTGTTAAATGCAAACTCAGCTTGTGGAAGTGTAAGATCCCACTGTTTTGGGTTGTCACCACATAAGCTTCGTAGAAGATTACCCAAACTTCAATTAGTGACCTCGGTATGCCCGTCAGTGTGCGGGTGATGAGAGCTACTGCAGCTTTGAACCCATTCGTGTCCATAAAGTACGCCAAAAGTGACTAACAAATTTCACATCACGATCAGAAGTGTGTGTTTTAGGAACACTATGAAGTTTAAGAATCTCAAAAAAATATAACTTAGCAACTTGACTCGCATTAAATGTCCTCGAACAGGGGACAAAATGAGCCATTTTAGAAAACCGATCGACTACGACTATCACATAATCTTTATGGCATTGGGTACGAGGTAATCTCAACACGAAATCAATACTAACATCTTCCCAAGGGGCATTTGGAACTAATAATGGAGTATAGAAACCTGCATTACTGCCACGAGTCTTAGCGATATGACATATCCGACACCTCTCCACAATACGGTTAACATCTCTCTCCATGCGAGGCCAATAAAATTGATCACAAATGAGAGCCAAGGTCCTATCACGACCAAAGTGACCAGCAAGACCACCCGCTTGGCTTTCTAATATTATGGCATCACGTAGGGAACTAAGAGGAATACACAATCGAGCACCTCTAAATAAATAACCGTGATTCATTAAATATTGTTTGAATGATTCCCTGGTACATTTACTCTATGCATCCTTAAAATTAGGATCATCTCTATACAGCTCTCGGAATGTATCAAACCCTTGCACGCGTACCTGCATAGTAGTAATTAACGAATGTCGGCGACTAAGCGCGTTAGCAACTGTATTTTGTTCTCCCGCTTTGTGTTTGATCACAAAGGAAAAAGCTTGGAGCAATTCATCCCACTTGGCATGGCGAGGATCAAGCTTGTGTTTCCCATGGATGTATTTTAAAGTCTCGTGATCCGAAAACAAATCAAACTCAAAAGGTAATAAATAATGTCGCCAAGTATCCAAACTTCGTACGATTGCATAAAAGTCTTTATCATACGTTGATTATTCGCGAAGAGCATCATTAAGCTTCTCTCTAAAGAAGGCTATAGTCGTGAATTTTGGCTCAAAACGCCACCAATACCAACACCCGAGGCATCACATTTAACCTAAAAACTTCATTAAAATTAGGTAAAGTTAATACAAGAGCTTGTGTTACCTTAAGTTTCAGAACTTCAAAGGGTTTGGTTGCTTCATCCGTCCACGAAAAACGCCCTCCTTTCATACATTCGGTGACATGAGCTATGACCGTGCTAAAATGATTAATGAAACGAAAATAAAAGAAAGCTAACCCATGAAAACTACGGATCTCGTGAATTGTAGTGGGAGTTGGTCGGTAAATAATGGCCTCGATCTTAGAATTATCCATTTTGATCCCCTTACCAGAAACAATATATCCTAAGAAGGACACTTCATGAACAAGAAAATGACACTTCTTACCGTTAGCATATAATTTTTGCTCCCGCAAGACAGAAAACACTTGGCGGAGGTGAGATAGTGTTACTTTATAGTTTTGCTAAAGACCAAAATATCATCAAAGTACACAACGACAAAATGACAGATGAAAGGTTTAAAAACATGATTCATGAGTCTCATGAATGTACTCGGCGGGTTCGAGAGGCTGAAGGGCATGACCATACACTCGTACAGTCCGTCTCGTGTCTTGAATGTTGTTTTCCACTGTCTCATCCGAATTTCATGATACCCACTTCGCAGGTCAATTTTGGAGAAAAGGGTTACACCATATAATAGATCAAGTAAGTCATCAAAATGTGGAATAGGAAATTGGTACTTGATAGTGATCTTGTTTACAGCGTGACTATCAATGCACATACGAAAAGTCCCGCTATGCTTAGGAACCAATAAAGCAGGTACTGCACACGGGCTTATACTTCTCTGACAAGTACTTTTTCCAGTAATTCCATCACTTGTCTATGCAATTCCTCATACTCCTTAGGATTCATTCCATATGTGGGCTTATTAGGGATTGTCGAACCGGGAATAAAGCCAATGCAATGCTAAATATCCCGCATCATGGGTAAGCCAGGTGGAAAACATCACAAAATTCGCTCAATAAGGGTTGAATCGTATCATTACATGCAAAATCACACCGCAAAATGTACGTGCTTTCATCTATAGGCTTTAAGATTAGATTGTTTGGGTTTTATTTTGGTAGGTTGTGTGATAAAACTGAAAAACATTTATGAAATATAAGATCATTGACGATAATGATATTACTCAAGAGGTTGTTAGTTTATGGACGTAAAAATAATAGTTGTGTGTTAGGATCGAACTCAAGATCACGGGATTGCACTCACTACAAG
>BQNB010172131.1:0-13494 GCA_026074375.1 Tanacetum coccineum
GTATATATACATATATATACGTATATATACCTAAAATTACACTTTAACGGGCAGTATACCCGATCAGTGGCAGTTTCGTGGTAAGTAGGGTGTCGAACACTAAGAGCGAATGTTAACCTTATATTCTACCAATATTTTAGTTAATCTAATTAGTCTATGTTATTTCTAATTACTGGTTTAACCTATGCTATATACGTTTTCTAATGATAGGGGGTTTTCAGCCTGAGAGACTGGCACAACTTTAGTGGTGACAAAAATCAATTCAATACACAATAAACACAAAAAGCAGATAAACTGAAGATAAAAGAGCTGTACAAGCCAAATGATAGAAAATTGTATTAGCCATATTAATTCCGATTAAATGCAGGTTTGTTTGTTTAGTGCAATGATTCCTTATCTCGAAGCGACATATCATTCTTAAGACTTAGGCGGGACATCATCCTAAGACCTAGATACGAATAATCCTGTCACAATTAACGTATCCGCATAAAGCATCCTTTAGTTTAATTATAATCTATCTTAGGGAATTAAAGCAGTGGTGATCCTGTTAAAACCCTAGCCCATCGGGACTTTACCCACTTATTGCTTGACGGTATTTATATACAGGTAGTTCACTGTTTAAATCTTTACCAATTAATTAAGAACATACTTGTTGAAACATTACGAGTCACCTACCGGTCCAGCTAAGCTTATAATTTAAAGGCAAAGACAAAATATTATTTGTGATCCTATTGGTCCAGTAATATAAAACATGATATGAAGAGCTATTGCAATATCTAGATTACTTGTTAGGTATCACTAGACCTAGTTGAATGATAGGTCGCATATTCAAGCACATAAAAAAAGTATTAGGTGATAAACATAATTAAACAATCAACGATTAATTAAGAAATCGATTTTAAAACAAACCAAACATTAAATATTCATTAAGATGGCTAATACCCAAGGGTATTAGCCCACAACCATTGTAATTATACAAGCGTGATCAATTAACCAAGGTAAACTAAACATTTTACCGAACGATACCAAAAATTAAATGAATACAAGAGTATAGGAATTACACGGTGTCTTCTATGGAATTATGGTTGATGCTTGACCTTGGCTACTCTTCTTTTCTTCAGAAAATCGTCTTTATTGAGTATGGTATAGAGAATATAATTTTGCACACTAAAAACTCATTTTTGAGTCTTCAATTTATAGTGTCTAAAAAAGACTGGATACGCCGTATTGAGTAAGGTCAATATGGCGTATAAGGTTATATTCCTTGGAGTGTGTGCTACGTTCTTAATCAACCAGTTATATCATTACCAATTTACATTTATTTCTGTATCTTTTGATACTTATCCAGCTGGATACGACGTATAGTAGCAGAGTGATACGCCATATTGGGAATTGGTCAAACGCGCTTTCTTGTGATGTCCAGGCGCTGATATGCTCTTGGATACGGCGTATGTAGTCAGAATTTAGTAATATTCAAATGTCTTCGTTTTAGCTCCAAATTGTGCGCCTTTTAGCATGTCTTCACAAAACACTCCGTAATTACTGCAATTATCAACTTTAAAGCAATTCAGTACCAAATCTTGCAATAATTATATAAAAGTGGGTAAAATACTTGGGATAAATGATGCTATAAAGTGACATTTTTTGATGTCATCAAATATCCCCCCACTTGAATCCTACTTGTCCTCAAGTAAACTTTTTTAGAAAAGTTTTGAAAATGTATCCCAACCGAAGTTAAGGATTTTTCTGTTTAAGCATTATTTTGTTCTAATCACCTATACAAGACCAAGCTCCTCACGAAATATGGAAATAAAATCACTCAGATCACTCGACTTATATAGGGTGTAACATTTAATTGGTATGCTTTTTTGCTCGATCGTGATTAGTTTCATAATATATGCTTGGCAAGGATACACATCTCCACCACTAGAGCTAAGGAGAAACAAGTCAAAAGGTAAATTGGGTTAAAGGCTTCAGGTTGATCATTCAAGCATTGTTTCACCAAAAGTACCATACCAACAAGGCAGCTGAACCACACATACATGGCCGTAACGACGGAATAGACATGTATGATTCGATCACATCCTCATTCGTATTTAACCAGCGGTTTGGATGAAGAACGATATAGGGTATGGAGCTTTTAACTTTCACCAAAAGTCGTAAACCAACAAGGCCGCTGAGCCACGCATACATGGCCGTAATGAAGGAATAGACATGCATGGCTCGTACACATCCTCGTTTGAGTAAAACCCAAGGTTAGTTATTAGGAAAGGAAAGTAAATGGTTGTTAAATAAAATTCACAAAACAAATAGACTAAGCCAACAAATAAGGTACATAGTTGTTAGAAACTTTTCCCGACCGTTCCATGATAAAGACTCGAGATATAAACAAATGTCTCGATCATAGAAATGACAAAGATAACCTAAGTTAGCGTTCTCATAATGGTCAACTTCCCATACATTCCATACTTTACATACTTTACAAGATAAGTGGTGATATCGGCCACTTTTTACAAGACTTTACATCGTTGATTTATATAACGTATCAACGAATAATCGATCCTTCCAAGTAATTTCATCGGTATATGTTTAATGAATTGACTATCTTCCTTCCGTCTCTTTTTGTTGCTTTTTCTAATTTTCTCATTTTTTTTCAAACATAAATCTCAGTGTAATTTCACCGTGTTCACCATCATAATTTTTCTGGATAACTTTTCCTATCAATACTTCATCTTCGGACATAATACATAATCGTAAAAGTAGCAAAATACACGAGCTACATACTTTCCTATTGCATTGTGCAATTTCCCGACCATAACAGAGATAGAAAAATTGCACTTTGATGCAGGAAATACAAAACTTTACACAAAAGCAACTAGCAACTTTGATTGAAATAGGCTTTAATCTACATGGTAGGCTAAGGTGTAAAGGTGTAACGAAACAGATAATTGGTGTAGAAAAATACAGGAATGGCTCAACAGGTTTTTCTAGGGGATATTACTCTTATAGTGAGAGTAAATAAAGGGTTACACGGGGGTTAAACTAATCAGTGTAGTTAGTTAATATTACAACATGTAGGCTTTTTAGGGTATTCCTAGAAATTTGCCAGTTAAACATGTTACTCCAACTAAATCCATAGTACTCATCATTGTGGTCTCGAGTGATATACCAAGCCAAGTTCTAAAGTCCACTACATCACCGGCACACTTATAATTTTTGTGGATTTTTTGTAAGAATTTGGAAACGGGATAAGCTTAATTCTCACAAATTGCCATTAAGGGTTATAGTGTGTGAGGTCATGTAACTAGTGATTTTTACAAAAGTTATGCTAAAATTTTTAAATTTGGCCTATTTTTAAGCACATAGCATGTTATTTTGTAAAAAGGACAAGTACGTTCTAATTCTCCATCCCCTCCCCCCACTTAAATTATATAACGTCCTCGTTGTATAGATAAAACAATTAAATAATATAGGAAATATAATTAGAACGAGGAACTCCCCTGATATGTTGCTCGGGATGATTCTCCAAGTTGAGTTCTTGAGCAAAAAGTGTGTTGACGAGGGCTTTAAAATGCCCGTGTAAGTTCAACACACGTGTCTTTTTCAGAGTATACCTCCACCAATAAGTCAATTTTGTTTCAGCAAGGTCCTGCATAAAAGATTAGAAGACTATGCGTGTAATTTCTATCTCGGCTTTTTTACGGTGCAGGCAAACAATTAAACACACAATTGTACAGGTGTCAATACGCCGTATCTCAAACCCTTGGGTACGCCGTATGGCAACCTATAAAAACAATTAAACTTTTTTTTGAAAGTACTGGAAATTAAATTACAGACTGAGAACGTCTAGACACGTCCATACGCCGTATCCAGAGGGGTTCGATACGCCGTATGGAGTGTCTGGGAAGACAGACTCAATGCAAACAATTAAAAACGACCAGTGTGATAACCGGTAATTTTCTCAGGGTTAAGTATTATAAAACATTATAGTTTTGTATTGTGAAGTCTTTCGATCTTGTCAGTTTTCCTGATGAAAGCTAAAAGGTTGACTTCAGCTGACCATTTATGCGTAAAAACCGTTTCGGTTTAACTGGGAGATTGATGGAGTTTTGAGTTCATGAATGTATCACTTTTGATTCGTTTTACTATTTCAAAGTGGTTTTGAGGTTTTTAGTGCTTTCCGGGAAGTTTTCCCGCGTTTAGTGAAAATCGTCATGCAGCGCGTACCGACACGACAGTTTAATTGGGAATGAGTTTAATGAATTTAGGAATGTGTTAATGGGTTTATTTATTTAATAAATTCATGGTGATAAAATAACATTGGTTTAAAAACGTAAATCGTGGGTGTGAGATTTGAAAGTTATCAGAAAACGGCTGTTTTTACGAAATTCGATAACAGACTCTAACAGTCGTAAAAAGGTGAAATTTTGGTCGAACACAAGTTGTCAAACCTTATTTTTGTGGTTTGATGTGTTTTAAAATGAATGAGCAAGGTTCGGTTGAGTTTTGTCAAAAATTCATGTTTTCGGTCCGGAGCGGTCGGCAACGGCTCAAAATGTATTTTGTCGCAATTTAATATAATAGGTGTCGTGTGAGTAACCCAGATTTATGGAAAAATTATTTTTAACGCAATAAAAATATTAACTAAGTTCAGTTGACGTTTTAAATAGATAAAAATTGAGTTTTTAAGTGATCCCGACACAAAAAGGAAAACCCGAGACCTTTTTTGGATGCTCTCTTGGACGCCTAGGGGATAAGGGGACAAGGGGACAAGGAGGCTATTTTTAAGCTAATATGTCCCATAGTACTCTTATAATCACCACCACCTCAAATATTTTTTGTTCATGCACCATTTTAAAATCAAAACAAAATTTTCTATCTCTCTATTTTCTCTCTACATTCGGACGAACCAAAAGGAAGAAAGAAAATAAAGATTTTGAAGATTTTCTTAAGAACACGGGTTAAGAATATATTATTGGGTTGATAGCTAGTAGTTTCGGGTTGTAAAAATAAGGTTTTGAGTTTTATTCGCGCATCACGACCGAACCAAACTCGTCAAACAAGTAAGTTTTTCAAAAACTTTGAGTTAAAGTTGTACTTTTATGATTATGGTGATGTCTAGACACTAGTTGTACAAGTTGATCGTCAAAAAGGTCGAAAGTTGAAAGCAAAAATGTAAAAAGGAGATGTTTGTACGTCGGCTTATAAAGAAAGAAAGGAAGGGATTTTTGAGTTTGAATAAAATGGTTGTTGTGGTAATTTTACATTTTATAAAAGTGCTTAATAAGGGATTATTTTGAGGTTTTGCTTATTGAATAAGCTAAGTTATAACGTATTGGGCTTATGTGGTATTCGGTTCGGGTTGTTTCGGTGTGGGCTCGACCCACCGGCCCGTTTGGTGGTTCGGCCCAACCCACGTGTGGTTGTGGACTCGGTGTGGGATCGACCTAACCAAAGGGTGCGTTTGGTTTGTCTCGGCCCAATAAGGGTCCGTTTGGTTGCGTTGGTCCGACACCAAGGTGGGCTCGGCCCACTTGGACTTGGTTATTGGATTTAGTTTTTGGTTTTGGGCTTTAGCTTATTTGGTTTTTGGCTTATATAATAAGCTTATAGCTTATTTGGTTTTTGACTTATATAATAATCTTATAGCTTATTTCGTTTTCGGCTTATATAATAAGCTTATGGCTTATATTCGATTCGGCTTAACGGGCTTAAGGCCCATTGGGTTTTGTTTATATTTTGGGCTTATGAAAGAGGTATGGACTAAATTTTACTATCAGGCTAAGTATTTAAGACCTAAGGCCCATTAACAAGTAAGTGGATTGGTGGACTTGTAAATGGACTAATGGTTTTGGTTTGGAGTAAGAGGGATTTGTTGGACTTGCCGAATGTAATCAGATAATTTTGCTACGGTTGGATAAAGTGTTGAAAGTATTAAATTTGTCATTTTTTCAGAAAATGTTGAGCTTGTGAATAGTGTTTGGAATTAAGGTTTGAAAACCTTGGAAAATGACGTACAAACGTACGGGTCATGCCGAATTTTTGAAAGAGGTTTATACTTAGAAACTTTGCGTAAAAGGGATAAATTTCCAAGATTTTAATAATAAATATTGTTTTACGTCAGAAATTTACTACAAGACGAAAGGTGTATTTTCTAGAAGCATTTCTTAAATATTTAACATTGTAAATGTTTGTGTCGATTTGAATTGAATGTTTAAAGGATGATTTTTATAAAAGATTAAGTGTCGAGGTGAAAGTTTTTGGACATGGACATATTGAGATAACGAGGCGTTGTAATTACCCGTTAGCCCGATAATAAGACGACAATAATAATAAAATATTATTATATTATTTGGATTATTAAAACCCTATATATATATATATATATACCGTACTGATTATGGAAATGCAGATTTATTTATCTTTGGTTCTCGAGTTTTGCTCATTTCTTTTCGTTTTGAGTCGTTTTTGCATAATTACCACACAACCATATTATAAGATAAAGTTTTAATTATGAGATAACGTTTTTTGAGATGAGTTAATTTTTTTATATAATAAGTTAACGGTATGAGATAACGAGTTTGGAATGATATGAAGTAAAATGGGATTTTAGGATAAATTGAGGATTTTGTGTGAGTAAAGGTGAACACTTGTACCATAAGATAATTTTATACGAGTATTAATAAAGTAAATATATATTAGGTCGTTGTCGGGTACCATCGTGCGCTTGCATTGAGATTGTTTATGCTTTGCCTTATTTGAGATTGTGCGGTTGCTTTTGATTGCTGATTGAGGTGAGTTCTCGTAGCCCCACTTTTTACTGTTTTTCTGTTGGGGGAAAATGATACTCAAATGTGTTTTGAAATGTTTTGAATTGAACTGTACGAAATGTGGTTTTGTTTTTGGACAAGATATGTGCTTATGACTGCTATATGAACATTATGCGTTGAATGATTGTTTGGATCAGAGGGGTACGCCTATCCTGGTATTTGTATGGTTATTGGAGCGGCTGGGTACGCCTACCCTGGTATGTGTGAGGTCCTGTCCTAATATAGTGCTCCAGCTGGTAGGCCCTATAGGTGCGTAAGTGACATATGGTGATTGATTAAATGGGTTGTTTGCATATATATTCACTGTCATAATGCACTATTGTCCACTGTTTTGAGATATTGGCATAGCTTTTGGGTTTCTATGAGCTCACCAACATTATTGTTAACGTTTTTAAGTCAGGTGTGTCAAATCAAAGGTATATGAATGGTATTGGAAGAGCAAAGGTGTAACCCAAAGGGACTGGGTCGAGATGGGTTTTCATTATTAAATTTTTTCAAGTCTTAACTTGTAAGATTTATGTAAACCCAAGTTTCATTATTGTAAATTGTAAAGTGTATGATCGTGTATCTTGTGCAATGAACAATATCGTCGCATCCTGTGTTTCCATCACTGACGGGGTGTGACAGATTGGTATCAAGATCCAGGGTTATAGAGAATGCCATTTTTTATAAAATAAAATAAAAACGCAACTATAACCAAAGTGAAGTCTATTTTAGTAAAACCTCGAACATGATGAAGTCAACTAACTCGAGCAGTTCATGGTATTTTCCTAAATTACGCATAGCCTGATCAACTATGCTTAATTCATGAAGGACTATGAAATGATAGGGTTAGTTTTCTTAAGTTATGTTAGAGGAGGGAAGGGATGTGTGAGTAATGTGACCACCTGAAAATGATAAAACGTAAAGTGATGAGAACACTTGCGAGTGTTGAGATTGAGATCATATTGATTTTAGGATTGCCATGCTGCCTTAATAGTAGTAGCGTGCGATGCCTTGAGCTATAGGTAAAATTATTACGGGAGGCGATATTGATTGATTGATGTTGGTCATGCTTGCCTTAGTATAGTGCATGTTGCCTTGATAGTTTTAGTGGAAATGTCACAGGTAGCGATGTGATTTGAGGATATGCTTTTATGGAATATGTGCTCTATGTGATGACTGGTTGTGCCCGTACAGTATCAAACCTGGTCGGTGCTTATTTGTTGTTCGTATTCTTCCCGATATATTTAATATATATATATATATATATATATATATATATATATATACGGTTACGAATGTCTAATTTCAAAACTATGATGATTTGTATATGTAAGCATAATGATGCTGTTAACTTGGATAAAAATATTTTATGAAATACTTATACCCTTTATCGTGTTATCACAAGATGTCTACCCCAGTATTTGTTGACCTAGAGATTTCTACCCAGGCTGACGGAACTTAAATCTCCCAAGTGCCCGTACCATTGACGAAGGACCCCTATAAGGCTTTTAAGCAGGATTATTTAGTTAGGACGAACTCTGAGTCTAAACCTTTTGAGGATCTTGAGACTGAGTCACCCGAGTCACCCCACATTGTAGCATCATCCACTTCACTCCCTGATAGTACACCACCTGCTTATCATGTTGAGGAGTTAGAGGATTCTGTCACATTTAGTACGAGATCTACATCATCTAATTCTACCACACCACTTTCACCAGATCACCTACTTACCCATGCTACACCCGTTTTGGTTCCATCTCTTCGTAGGATCGCACGTATGGCTGTGTGTGTTCATCCTACGATATCACTTGGCTACTCTGCCTCTATAGCAGAGGTGGCGGCTATGTCCGATTCAGCGTTCAGTAAGAGGTTTATGTCCTCTTACGATAGTTTACCATCATCAACCCTTCTAGTGCAAAAGAGGTATAGAGGTACGTCTGAGCTCATATTGGGTACTGATAGTAAGGAGGAAGACGAGGATGTAGAGGAGGATTCAGATTCTTATAGTGAGAGTGAGGACACGGAGGATGTGGGTCCTGCTGCAGGGGATGAGGGTCCTATTACATGGGATGAGGGTCTTGCTGCGGGGGACAAGGATCCCAGCATGAGAGTTTAGATGAGGATGATGAGGGTCATGAGTTAGAGGGTGAGAGTCATGGTTTAAGTAATGAGGGTCATAGGGTAAAGAGTGATGGACTTGGTTTAGAGGAGGAGGCTACACCCGAGGGTAAGCAGTGGGCAACTTTGGTTACGGAGATAGCCGCGAGCAAGCCCTTAAGACTTGGGTATGGGGCGCTGAGACGCCAAGAGTTAGCAGTAGTGGAGGACCAAATACACAGTACGTTTGAGGTAGGATAGAGTTCTGGATCTGTACCAGAGCCTGAGAGACCAGAGGGAGTGTCGACATTTAGGCAGCCTACACTCACTACGTGGATAGACCTAGAGGACGGTAGGACTTACATTGATGTTCCTGCTTACCCTCCACCTGCACCACCCATTCAGACACTACCGTCTCCTGAGTGGTCGTCTGGTTTACTTCCTTTTTCTTTAGCACCTTCTATTTTTCCTTTACCAGTTTCATCACCCATGATATCACTGACCATTCCATCGCCGATAGCTTCACCCGCTACGGCTGTGGCTGAGGGATTTTTGACTGAGTTAGGAGCCCAGGTTGAGATGCAGGGAGGGTTGATACATGATCATACGGTGTGATTAGGGGAGCTATCACCCGCCTTGTTTGAGAGGTATGATAGGGACATAGGAGAGTTGTTCATTAGGTTAGGGGCAGTCAGGGATGAGATCTTCTCTCAGAGATATCGATTTAGGAGCCTAGAGCATGAGTAGGAGAGGAATGTCATGACATTTGGAGCTTTATGGAGGCTTGTGCTGGCATTAGAGGAATGGGCAGGACATGTGGACACCTAGATGGCAGATATGTCACGGGCTGGGTATGATGACCATAGACTGGTTCATGACTTGATAGTGCAGCAGGCTACTTTGCAGCGCGAGTTACAGGAGATGAGGGGTCGTGTTACTGCTTTGGAGGAGGAGAGGGATCATAGGGAGCAGTAGATGGTATGAGATCGGTTAGGGTTTGTGTATAGCACTAAACTGAGTAGCATTAGTTAGTGTTGATATTATGGTTGGACAAGTTTTATTTTAGTGGTAGTTATGTCAGATCTTTGTTAGACGATAGATGACTTGTATTGAAATCATTTCATAGTGAAGGAATTTTGTCGATATATTTCCTTTCAAGATTAGCAGTATTGCAGTATTATTATCGATCAGATGGAAAGGATTAGTGCTTGCGAGCACAGTTAACTGTGAATGGATGCATCATGAGGGGTCGCTTGTGTTAGGGCGAACACCATTTCCTTGTTAGGACTGGCGTGCGATGATATTGGTATAGATTCTATAAGTTTTACATGTATTCGAGCGGATCGATTTTACCGTTCCGTTAGGAGTACTGATAGGAAGGTAAGAGGCCGTGACTGGTCACGGTGGAATATTAGGAAAGAGATGTAGTGATCCAAGTGGAAACTTGATCATATTTTGTGTGTGTAAGCTCATGAGGGGTATTTTGACCCATCTAAGTAAAGTGAAATTTAAGATGTTAGTTGAGTAAGATTGACTTAGAACAAGTTTAAAGTAGATGGTGATGAGATTTAAGCAATGAAATGGCCTTTCCGGAAAGGTAGCGCCCGAATTGTTTTGACAAAGTAAGTTTAGTTGGAATTTTGAGTAAGTATTGGCAAAGGATCCATAGACGTTCTTGAGAAAGTAGAATGTGAGTCGGATGTGTAGGACACGTACCCTGTAGGGTTAGTCCTGTTGGTTAGATAACCAAAAAGTTTGATGCCAACTATGATAGAATGGTCGTCACATCAAAGACTGAATCGTATTCAGACACCCGACTGAGACTATGTGACCTAAGTTTGAAGAAATTGTGAGAACTAAGGAGATAGTGGGAAAACTATCATGCTTTTGTGAGTAGTATTAGAGGATTTTTGTGATTATGAGATTTTGCGATTTTGGCCATAAAGTGACCATGAAAATGTGTGAGGAGTGATCTATAGAAAGATTTGGTCTTTAGAGGAATCGAAAGAGACCTTTCTTGAAAAGACTAAACCCTAATGAAATAATGTGATACGTTGAGGAATGAAATTTCCTGCTAGTATTGGGAGTTAATAATTTGAGTTGAATTTCGAGGCGAAATTCCTTTAAGGGGGTGAGACTATGATAATCGGTAACTTTCCCAGGGTTAAGTATTATAAAATATTATAATTTTGTATTGTGAAGTCTTTCGATCTTGTCAGTTTTCCTGATGAAAGCTGAAAAGTTAACTTCAGTTGACTATTTATGCGTAAAAACAGGTTCGGTTTAACCGGGAGATTGATGAAGTTTTGAGTTCATGAATGAATCACTTTTGATTCGTTTTTCTGTTTTAAAGTGGTTTTGAGGTTTTTTGTGCTTTCCGGGAAGTTTTCCCGCGTCTAGCGAAAATCATCATGCTGCGCGTACCGGCATGACAGTTTAATTGGGAATGAGTTTAATGAATTTGGGAATGTATTAATGGGTTTATTGATTTAATAAATTCATGGTGATAAAATAACGTTGGTTTAAAAACGTAGATCGTGAGTGTGAGATTTGAAAGTTATCAGAAAACGGTTGTTTTCGCGAAATTTGGTAACAGACTGTAACAGTCGTAAAAAGGTGAAATTTTGGTCGAATACAAGTTGTCAAACCCTATTTTTGTGGTTTGATGTGTTTTAAAATGAATGATCAAGGTTCGGTTGAGTTTTGTCAAAAATTCATGTTTTTGGTCCGGAGTCGGTCGGCAACAGCTCAAAATGGATTTTGTAGCAATTTAATGTGATAGGTGTCGTGTGAATAACCTAGATTTATGGAAAAAATGATTTTTAACACAATGAAAACATTAACTAAGTTTGGTTGACGTTTTAAATAGATAAAAATTGAGTTGTTAAGTGATCCCGACACAAAAAGGAAAACCCGAGATCATCTTTGGATGCTCTCTTGGACGCCTAGGGGATAAGGGGACAAGGAGGCTATTTTTAAGCTAATATGTCCCATAGTATTCTTATAATCACCACCACCTCAAACATTTTAGTTCATGCACCATTTTGAAATCAAAACAAAATTTTCTATCTCTCTCTTTTCTCTTTATATTCGGACGAACCACAAGGAAGAAAGAAAACAAAGATTTGGAATATTTTCTCAAGAACACGGGTTAAGAATATATTATTGGGTTGATAGCTAGTAGTTTCGGGTTGTAGAAACAAGTTTTTGAGTTTTATTCGCGCGTCACGACCGAACCAAACTCGTCAAACAAGTAAGTTTTTCAAAAACTTTGATTTAAACTTGTACTTTTATGATTATGGTGATGTCTAGACACTAGTTGTACAAGTTGATCGTCAAAAAGGTCGAAACTTAAAAGCGAAAATGTAAAAAAGGGGGTGTTTGTGCGTCGGCTTATAAAGAAAGAAAGGAAGGGATTTTTGAGTTTGAATAAAATGGTTGTTGTGGTAATTTTACATTTTATAAAAGTGCTTAATAATGGCTTATTTTGAGGTTTTGCTTATTCAATAAGCTAAGTTATAACTTATTGGGCTTATGTGGTATTCGGTTCGGGTTGTTTCGGTGTGGGCTCGGCCCAACCGGCCCGTTTGGTGGTTCGGCCCAACCCACATGTGGTTGTAGACTCGATGTGGGCTCGGCCCAACCAAAGGATGCGTTTGGTTTGTCTCGGCCTAATAAGGGTCCGTTTGGTTGCGTTGGTCCGACACCAAGGTGGGCTCGTCCCACTTGGACTTGGTTAATGGATTTAGTTTTTGGTTTTGGGTTTTAGCTTATTTGGTTTTCAGCTTTTATAATAAGCTTATCGTTTATTTGGTTTTCGACTTATATAATAAGCTTATAGCTTATTTGGTTTTCGGCTTATATAATAAGCTTATGGCTTATATTCGATTCGGCTTAATGGGCTTATGGCCCATTGGGTTTTGGTTTATATTTTGGGCTTATGAAAAGAGGTATGGACTAACTTTTACTATCGGGCTAAGTATTTAGACCTTAATGGGCCTTAAGGCCCAATAACAAGTAATTGGATTAGTGGACTTGTAAATGGACTAATAGTTTTGGTTTGGACTAAGAGGGATTTGTTGGACTTGCCGAATGTAATCGGATAATTTTGCTAAGGTTGGATAAAGTGTTGAAAGTATTAAATTTGTCATTTTGTCAGAAAATGTTGAGTTTGTGAATAGTGTTTGGAATTAAGGTTTGAAAACCTTAGAAAACGTCGTATAAACGTACGGGTCATGCCGAATTTTCGAAAGAGGTTTATACTTAGAAACTTTGCGTAAAAGGGATAAATTTCCAAGATTTTTATTAATAAATAATTGTTTGACGTCAGAAATTTACTACAAGACGAAAGGTGTATTTTCTCGAAGCATTTCTTAAATATTTAACATTGTAAACGTTTGTGTCGATTTGAATTGAAGGTTTAAAGGATGATTTTTATAAAAGATTAAGTGTCGAGGTGAAAGTTTTTGGACATGGACATATTGAGATAACGAGGCATTGTAATTACCTGTTAGCCTAATAATAAGACGAAAATAATAATAAAATATTATTATTTTATTTAAATTATTAAGAACATATATAT
>BQNB010172132.1:0-13494 GCA_026074375.1 Tanacetum coccineum
AGAGAAAGGAGGAAAGAGAAATGAGAGAGAAAAGAGAATAGATATTATTAGATATTTTGAACAACTGAACAACTTACTTTTCCAAGTAGAAAAGTTTAAACCCAAAACATATACAATATTAGATTATCTATCGAGCCTGATTCCTGATATTATCCTATTACAACATTAACTAATTAAAGACCGAAGTTCCATTGTAGAGTGACCGAACTTCCTTGTTCGACTCAATAGATTGAGGCTAACACCATATATAAGCATGCAAAGGATTGAAGATCGAGTGGACGATGGACAAAACCATGAGCACGAGAGTCTTCATAATCCGGGCAATCCTAGACATAAAACACAAAATACAAAATACGAGAAAGGAAGAGGCGAGCCTCCTCACATCACACTTTTTAATAACTATTAAACTAATATACTACTACTAAGGATAAGCATGGGTTGCCACCCACGAAGCGCTTGTTTTTGTGCGAGTCTCTAGATTGACTCTTCCCATATCATCGTGATATTAGGGATAAAACACGTGGAAGAGTAAACTTCCATTGTACATTTATATACCACCGGTTTTAGAGAAGAAAAATGAAAAGCGGAGATGCCGGGGTCAAAAATAGTATCCTCACTCCTGGAGGAGAGAAGAAAAGGAGAAACCACCGGATAGGTGAAATAAGGAAGAGAAAGTCAGATAACATATGTGAGGAAAAGATAATGGCGATCCTCAAAGGTCAAGCTCGCATATGTAGGAGAAAAAATTTTCTCATGAATCCCGGGGTCGAAAACTTTGTCCTCGTTCATCAAATCATCAATTGGAGCATCGTACAAAATCTTCTTCCATTCATTTTCTTTAGATCTCAAATCAAATAAATCATCATTCTCTTCGAGAGGTGGTTCATCGGTGAACCCCTCGAGAATGGAAACAACGCTTATCGTAGGAGTAGACGGATCATGGTGAAGAAGAAACTCAATGTCATCACCTGGGGTGAAAAACTCATCCTTATTAGAATCAAAAATTAGTGTGACTGGGAAAGTCGATTCATCAAGGTTGGAATCATAAGAATCCTTGCACTCGATGTCCTTTAACACCTCATCAAAAAGAGGATTTACGTCACTAGAGATGTATTCGTCATCGAATTTGAAAAGAGGGTTCGAGTAAATTTTAACATTGTCTTCTGGAACATCCTCATCGGATAGTGACTAGTCATTACTAGAGGTAAAATCGTCATTTGAATCGAAAAAAGGGTTAGAGAAAGTCACAGATTTTTCCTCATAAACGTTAATGGGAGAGAAATCATCACACGAAGGTAAATTAAAATCACTATCACTTTCGGATGTATCCTCGGACTCACTTGGGATTGGAACAAGGTCCTCAACACTAGACTTTATGAATTTGTCTGATTCCTTTTCAGGAATAGTGCTAAGTTCCTCATTCCCCATAATGAGAGAGTCCTCGGGCTCTAAAGTCGATAAAACAGGTGTGATTGCAATAGACGGAGGAAGTTTAGAAATAATATCTCTTAAAGGAATAGTACTCTCCTCGTAATCATCGTCGTCATCGTCATCATAGCAAAAAGATTTGAAACGTTGCGAAGGATAAGTACTAAGATTAGCCACCTGCTCTAAATACTAAAACTCTTTCTTTTTATTAATTTCAATACTCATTCAATTAAATTTACCTTTAATCTTATCAATCATATCTTCACATTCCCTTCTAAAATGAATATCTATTTTCTCATTACGATAATCTTTAATTTGTAATTCGTTACTTAAACTTAATATTTCATCTAAATAATGCTGCTTAAGATCCTCCATTTCTTAGAGACTCATTTCACGAGGAGGTGATTGATCGATATTAGCCGCCTGCTGTCGTTCATGAAATTCCTCAAACATAGATTGCAAACTTTCAATGATTTCTTTATTTAATTTACTTATCTACTCTTGATTTATAATCGGAGGCTGATGATCGATGGAATACTGCGGGGGTTGATCAAAACAAGAATAATTAGGCTCAAAATAGTTTTGATTCATCGGTTGACATTGAAAACTTTCATGAGGACCCCCACAATTATCGCAACAAAGAAAACTTGCTGAATTGTGTGGATAATAATTATCATCATAGTTTTAATTGTAACACGGTTCCTACTCATAGATAAGCGGGAATCGTGGTGGACAATCATAACCATAATGAGAATCATTTCCACATAACTTGCACAAGTATGTCTCGTACTGGGGTTGTGTGGGGTGTGTGAAATCATTTAGAGAATTATTAAAAGAGTTCGGATTAGGATCATTAATGGATGAATTTTCATCTCTTGAAGTGCAATTGAAGCAAAATCCTTCACTAAGACCAGATCCACACCACTTGCAAGAACACCGTTTACAACGTTTATCTCTTTCTAACGGATCTTTACAATGAAAACAATGTCATTGGTCTAACGAAGATGTTTGGGGTTGTGAAGGTGGGTAGGAAAAATCGGGTGTTTCATCATTTAAAATAGGCTCGGGATTATTGACAAATTCGTCTCCAAAACTTACATTTGTACAATGCTGATAATTTCCGTCGTTAAACGGACCTCCACACCACGAGCATTGTGAAAACCAAGACATGTTGAAGAATTATCAGATAAGAAGGTAAAGAGGATAAGAATTAAACGAATAAGAGGATAGAGAAGAATATTTATAGATTTTTCAAAAAATACATAAGGAAAAAGAAAATAAAAATAAGAAAGAAAAATATTTTTGGTTTTTTCTATATTTTTAATAAGTACGAAAATAAACTTTTCGAAGAAAGGATCTTCACAACTCGAATACAAACAATCCCGCAAAAATCGCTACACCTCTCCCCGGCAGCGACGCCATTTTGATATTCGTTGTTAACACGTAATCAAACAAATAACCCTCAAATATATAATATATATATAATACATATACGTAAGCTAAGTATCTTACAAATTATTCTTAGGAAAGAATAATAAGTAATCAACACGGGTATCGTTATCCTCAGTAAGAGGTGAATGAAAATTCACGTTTATGTCGGGAATCGAGCTTGATTATCATAAAAGATTTGGATTTGGTTTCTAATTCTAATAATGCAAAGGGAAAGTAAATTTAAGGCACAATTAAAACATTAAGCACGAAAACGTTAACGGGAATCTAAAATCGAGACTTTAAAACCTAAGTTATCCAAATTAACACTAAAACTATTTTTTTATTTTTTTATGAATCCTAAATGATTAAAAATATTTTTAGAAAAAAGAATTATATTTTTTTGACTTTTATTTTATTTATTATGAATTAAAAATAGTTTTAATCTAAAAAATGCATAAAAATAGTAAACTAAATTATAAAAATCTGAAAAATTCATGAAAAGTACTTTGAACAAATCTAAACTTAAGAAAAATAAAACGGGAAAATAAGCTAAAACAAATAAGCAGTTATAAAGCAAATAAGCTTAAAATCTAAAAAGACTATAATAATTAAATTGCACAAAGAAAGAAATGAAAAAGACCCCAGGGCAGTTGGTTAAGTGTTGTGTGTGTGAGGCATTGAGTGTGAAAGGGAGAGGTCACAGGTTCGAGTCCTGGACCTTACCTTTTTGTGTAAACATTTTTTTTACTTTTCTTTTTGAAAACTTTAAAAGAACTAACTAAAATAAGCTACTTTTGTAAAAGGCACTTTTCTTAAAACTTTGAAATAAGCTAGAATTAGCTAGCTTAAAATGAGACAGATTGTAAAATTCTAAGAATGAACTAAAAAGCAAAACTGTGAGGAAAACTATAACTCAATAAGCTTAATAAAAATCTAAAAACCAAAAAAACAGTTTAACTCTTATACTTAAAGGACACAAATAAGCTAGACAGAAGCAAATACGCTTAAGTAAAAATCTAGAAAAGCAAAGAACAAAATGACATTTAACTTAAAAGCTCACTTGACTATTTAAAGTTCTGATTAGCTTTTTGGACTTAATAAGCTAAAGTACATAGAATAATCTTAGAACAGATTTTAATCCTAAACTAATTAAACCATAAAAACTTAGAGAAAAGCTAAAGCAATAAGCTAAACAGTCCTTAAAACTTTGAGGCAGAGGACAAAAAGACAGAATAAAAAGAATTTTAGGCATACTTTTTGGACAAGCTTAAAGACCTAATAAGAAAAAGTAAAAAGCTAAATCAAAGAAACAGATAGAGAAATAGAACCAAAGAACATACATAAGCTAAGAGAAAGCAAATAGAAAAGAATTAAGCTAGAAAAATGGGACATTGAAATGACAGACACACACTATTTTTGGCTTATGGAAATTAAAACATATTTGAAATTATTTTCAAAGACTCAATAAGTAAAACTAATTTAAGAAAACTAAAAACAGATTAAAATCAAAACTCAATAAGCAAAATCAAACTAAGCATAAGCTAAACAACTACCAAAATAAACTAATCTCATAACAAGACAGATTGCATACATTATAGCTTTTGAACTAGCAGAATTGAAGGTATGAAGAACTAACTTCAAATGAATCAAACTTAATCCTAACTTATGAAAGCCAAAACTCAGACCTTATTTGAGCTTAATAAATCTGTCATAATCCCTAGAAGCTACACAAACAGTCTTAACTATGTTAAGACTGCTTATGCCAAACACCCCTTTAGAAACTAGAAATCACTTTTTAAGATTAAAACAGATTGTAAAATGATTCAAAAAGTGAAAACAGATTAAACATAAACTGAAATAAGGACAATTAAGCATTAAAAACTTAGAAATAAGCACAGGAAATAAGCAAACTAGAATAAGCAGTTTTAACTAACATAAAGTAGATTTTATTCCAAACTTTATTTATACTTAAGACCAGGCATTAAGCTAATATGATAAGCTACTAAGAGGCATAATAAGCATAATTAAACATTAATAAGCTCAAATAAGCAGAATAATAAGCAGAACAGATAATAAGCTTAATTAAGTAAAAGGAAGAGATAGTACCTTTGTCCCAGCTAAATAGGGACTTAAATGCTCAAAATGAGCTTATCTACAATCTAGCTTAATAATAAGCTCTGAATAAGCCCATAAGCCCATCCAAATCTGGCTTATCTTCCCATTTTCTTATTCAAACAATTTTTGAATTGTCTAAATGGAAATCTTATTCACTTAAGTTTTAGCAAAGCTTAAGTGAATAAGTAGTAGCTTGTAAGTAAAGGAGAGCTTATTAAAGCTTATAAATCATATGTAAACTTAAACTCAACCAAAATTCTTAAGAGTAAACATAGAATTAAAACTCATTTAAAAAGAAAAATGAAATTTTATAAATTAAAAGTTCATTACAAGATAAAGAAAAGCAGAAATTATATAAAAGACATAAGCTAAAATAAGCTATTCTACTAAGCTACTCCTACTCTTAATCCTACCCTAAATGATCCATTCTCGTGTGATCTCTCCTCTAATTAAAGTGATATGAGGAAGGATCCAGAACCTCAGGAGCGTCTCATAAGCTTCATCTTTAGCCCTTAGATCTAATCAAATCTTGATCATTAGCCATGAATCTCAACTAATAAAAATGCATAAGATCGCCAACGTGGATGCTTGTATGTCATAGGGTGTCAGGCATTTCAGCTTCTAGAAGCCCTTGAGACGTATGGGATTGGGTGAAATGTAATTACCCTGTGTGTTGGAGCTCTGTGTGTAAAAGTGATTGAGGGAAAAGGGGAAATGAGAATGATATACAGTAACTTTGACTTTGTTATATGACTTTGACCGGGTATAAGGATTTGGGCTTAGACATGGGATTTTGGGCTTGGAATTGGGTAAAGATTACATGAAATAGATTTGGACCTTGGATTGGATTTATAAGTTTTAAGGCTTAATGGTTTTTATAAGTAATATTCTTATTGGGCTGACTCGGCCCAATAAAATGGGTACGGGTTGGCCTATTAAGGATAAATATGCATTCGTCTTTGATTTCTCGTACTCTTTCCATTCCCGTGCTTGGTTTTGTGCGTTTTGCTTTGTTTTTGTCCTTTTGTGCAATATCCGTTACCTGTAAGACACAATTCACAATACTAACAAATACAATGCATTATTCTGTATTTATTGGTCATTATTGGTCTTTTTAGCTCATTTTATTAGGTAAAATGTATGTGTATTTAAGCACATACCATGGTACAAATGATGTTGAAGGAGGAGGATTTGGCATGAGTCCTGAACTGATTATTGCAGGAGTCATTTCATGAAGTGCGGGTCCTGAACTGCTGTGTTCAGAAGCCATCGCTGTTAGCTCATCAAAATCTACATGAATTGTTTTAATGATTCGTCCTGTACGTTTTCCGGAATTTGGTAAATTCCGAAATGCTTTCTTTATGGGTCATAGCCAATAAAATACCAAAATCAGCTTTCGTTGATAACTTTCCCAGGTTCTCTCTATCGTTTGTCGGAATAATAAAGTGCACCAAATACGTTGAAAAATGGATAAGTCAGAAGTTTGTCATGAAAAGCTCATATAGTGGTTATGGCCGTACGAAACGTATGATGAACAATTTTGGGTGTAAACATGAGGTAGCAAACAGCATCAGCCCCAAGAATAATAAGCTTTTTTACATAATCAACATTGTGTCGGGCAGCTTAAATTTTAAGCGAATGATTACGTCTTTCAACGACACCATTTTGCTATGAGAGCGAGCAAATAGATGTTTCATGCAGATGCAACCTTCCTCATAATATTCACGTCAAAGTTTGATAACAAACTCAGTTCCTTTATCCGTTTTTGATTCGTCTGACATGTGCTTTTAAAGCCACAATGTGGAGCATCTTGAGAAACTTGAAAATGAAAATCTGGAGCTTCATCTTTTGACCTTAAGCACTTTACCCATGTAAATCGAGAGTAATTATCGACAATGACGAGGATGTACTTCTTTCCATTAACACTTGCGACACGCATTGGGCCATAAAGATCCATGTGCAAAAGATAGAGTTTTTCTTGGTTGGTGTCTTCAGATTTAGGTTTGTGGGGTTTCTTCTTGCTTTTGCCCATTGCACACATAGAACACAGATGGTCCTTTTCAAATTTTAGCTTAGGGAGACCTCTCACAAGACCGTGTCTAGCTAAATGGTTGATTGCACCAAAGTTCAGATGAGACAAACGTCGGTGCCATAGCTATGACTTAGTATTTGAGGCCTTTAACAAGAGACATATAGGAGAGGACGCCATCATCCAAGAGACAGTGTATACAAATTGTTGCCTTGAGATCCAGTCAATAGATCAACGCCTTCTAGATTACGAATGAAGCAGGTGTGTTGACAAAAAGCAACTTCAAGGTTCGAATCACAGAATTTCCCAACGGAGAATAAGTTATGTCCAAGTCCTTCCACGTAGTAAACCCTTGAGATCGTAACATTCCCAATCTGATAATCACCATATCCTAATATCTTTGCCACGTGATCATTTCCGAATTTTACAGTACCCAAAAATTTATTGACAAAATTGGTGAGCTGAGAGCGATCTCCGGTCATATGCTTGGAGCAGCCAGAGTCCAAATACCAGAGAACAATTTGGACGACCTGCATTCATCAAGAGAGGAAGATGGAACATCAAAAACTATGGATCCCCAAGATTTACTGGGTTCCTTGTTGTTAGCAGATATAGATTTAACAATCTTAGGTTTGCTAACAGGAACATTAGTTTTGGATTTCCTAGGTTTCCTTGAGTAAACCAATGTTACTACAGGCTTAGGTGTATCAGTTTCTAGAGCAGTTGGTTTCCTAAGGGGCACTTTAGCAGTTGTGGTAATCCTAGTTAAAGGGCACGCATTTCCTACTATAGTGAAGGTCCGACCAGTAGGTCTCCAAGTGTATCCAATATTTGTGAACACTTTTCCTGTTGGTTTCCAAACTTTTCTCTTTGAACTTTTCTTAACAGATTTAGATTTAGTACGAGCATTCACATCATTGATAAAATCAAGAACACACAAATCATGATTATCAGAAAGCATGCAACCATTACACTTAACACATAGAAGTTCAGAATTCGCATTAAGCTTGGAATGCTGCACATTTGCATTTCCTTTAGGTTCAACAAAACAATTCTTATTTTTCAAACTAGATTTAACTGTCCTAGGGTGGGCTTCTACTTTATTCTTCTGAGTACTACTTGGTGTTTGTTGAATCTTATCTTTCTTTGTATTGCCTGAAGGTTGTGATTCGCTAGCACTAGTAGACGGTTTTACTCCTGTAGAACAAAACTTAGGTTTGTTAGAGACTAGGTTTGATGAAGAAGCTATTTTTATGTTTGTGTTTCCTGAGGATGTGATGGGCTCAGTGAATCTAACTCTTTTGTCCTTGTTCTTTGGAGTCACAGCCACTAATTTGTCACTTGAATTGTTGATGCTAGGGCAGGTTTGACCGATTATTATAAGCAACTCCTAAATTTTTTGGTATACTTACAAGTAGAGTCTAAGGGATTATTAAGAGGATTTTGTGATTTTCCTTGTTCAACTACTTCCCTAAGAATCGTAGCTTGTTCTTAAGTGTGCTTAAGGTAATAAGAGTGAGCTGTCTTATTATTCAACAATTTAGGGGCTATTGGTTCCACATCAACTTTAAGCATTTTTGGAGCAACAGGGTGTTTGGTAACAACATTATAATAGATGTTTGATTGACTTAACTAACTAAAGCATCACATTGTTCTTTTGATCGTATACGTGTTGGTTTGATCGAGTCATAAAGTTGCTTATAGGTCTGTTTTAAATGTTCATTCCCAGCAATAAGCTTTGACACCCTAAGATCCAATTCATTATTTATCGTTTCAATCTCTTCTATATCCTTCTTGACCTTATCCTTATTCATACTTCCACTTAAAGATTTAATTCTCTCTTTCAACTTTTTTATGACCGTGTCTTTCTCTTGTGACTGAGCTTTTAATTCATTTAATTCAAAATATTGATCAAAATTTAGAGCACTTTGATTTGAAACAGAATTGTCTCTTTCAAAAATTTTCTGATTAAGCTGAGTATCAACTTCTAAAGAAATGCAATGTTTTTCAAGAGTGGTAAAACTTCTGAACAATTTATCGTAAGTCTCTTTTTCAATGAAATCCTTTTTGTTGAGAAGCTCAGTCTCAAGTTTGAGATATTTTTTACATTCATGCACATTCTCATAAGCATTATCCACAGTAGCATTCAAAATTATGTTCACTATATCTTTGTTGATGACTTGTTCCAAGAGTCGTTCGTTTTCATTTAAAACTTGATTCATTTTGACTTCAAACATTTTTGACTCTAAACGATGTTGTTCCATAGCCTGTTCCATTTGATAAAAGACAGTTTGGACTTCAGAAAGTTCATCAATTAAATATTGATCGAATGTATTAAATAAGTCCTTTAGTGCTTTTACAAATGGAATTATTTCATCCCTAAAACAAGCTTTTGTATGTTCAAACCCCTACGAGCCCTCAGTGATGGCTGTGGCAGTGGTTCTTTCTTTAACAACCATGTCAAAACCAGCAAGATGGTGTTTAAGTTTCTTTAAACTCGTATGTACCATGCTGACTTTAGGAAGTTCTTTCAGAACCTCAACTTTGGTGGGTCTACAAGAAGGATTAGGATCTGAAAAATTCATAGAATTTTGAGACCAAAAGGCTTGTTCAGCAAATAATTCAGTTTATGGAACAAATCCTTTTTCAAAATCTTAAGAAAGTTGGTTGAGACCAGCATAATCAACTGGTTTGTTAATAACTTTCTTTTCTAAAACTATTAGATCTTGTTGTTTTAAAAACATTTTTGAACGACTCTCTTCAGCAAGTATTAGGGTCTCTTCGAAGTCAGGAATCACAATAGCACTAGTGTTCTTAATGACATTACCATCATAAAGATTTGGTTCCAACTATTGAGCTTTCTTCAAATAAAAAGGATTTTGAAAACCTAGAGCTTGTTTAGTGGTACGATCATAGAAAAACTGTAGTTTCGTTAACATATTAACAATTTTTGCTAATTGATCTCTTTTATAAACAATATTATCTAGTTGTTTGATCTTCTTTTCTAAAGCAATTTCTCCATCAATATTTCTAGATTCTTCTTTCTTAAAATCATTTTTGAGAAGAGTAACTGTTTGCATTAAATATTTATTTTCTTTTAAATGTTTAGAAAGAGTTTGTTTAAGACGATCAATCTCGACAGACTGTTCACATGAATCTGAAATATTATCTTTACTCTTTAAATCAACATTTTGTCCTTCTTTCAAAACTTTAACTTGTTCTTTATATCTTTCAAGCTTAGCAATTAAAGTATCATTGACACTTTTATTGTCTAGATTTATCTTGGTGCAATTAATGACTTAGGATTTCAGTTGTTCAATCACAGATAATATCAATGCATCTTGTTATGCAGATGAGTTAGAATTCTGGACAGATGTTTGTTGTAATTCTGTCACATACTGAGAATAAGGAATGATATTGCTATCATTGGTTATTTCAATCTCTAAATGGTTCATAACATTTGACTGTTTAGAAGATGGCATCACCTGCACACCTTGATTAATCATATGATTATTTACATTATTAGGATTGTGTACCTCAGCGAGAGCATCTAAACCATAATGAGATAAATTCGACATGAGAGCAACTTTGGCAGTGTTGAGTTCATCACAATCAGAGTCATATGCATCTAAATCATCGGCTTGATAAGCAGCATTATGAGTAATGACAATCTGTGTGGCTTTACCTTCTGTAGTTCCTGGATCTGCCAAAAATGCTAGTTCCTCCTCATGTAGAATTTGACCATTTGCTTGAGCTTGTACCAGCAACACTTTACCCTTAAACCACAAATCATCCTGTTTCCTTTTAGGTTTAGTGCATTATTTGGACATGTGTCCTTCCCCTTTTTAGTTGTAACAAATAACAGTCCTCTATTTCCTAAAATTTCTTCCACTTGCTCCTGGAGTGTAGGTCCTACTAGTACCCATAGCAAAAGAAATTTTCCTCCCCTATATTGGTTGTAAAGTCACTCTTCTATCATTAATGGTAGCTTGTTTCCTAGGGTTTGATGAATTCCTCAGTTGGTTATTAGTAGTATAATAGCGAGATGTGACGACAGTTGAAAGGAAAGACATCATATTGTTGATGTCATCAATAGGATCATCACCTTGCTTGAACACTGGAACAGTTAGACCTAAGTCTAGTTGGGGAAATTTAGGTTGTTGTTGTTGGTTAACTGTGGGATCATATTGAATTTGAGGGATGGATAAAGGTGGAGAATAAACGTTGTGGTTAACTGATGATTGATAATCATTAGATGGATAAGTGATTGAAAAAGGTGTTGATGGTTAATTGTTTGAGTATTGTTGAGACTGATAAGGTGATCCATACTGTGGAGACTGATATATTTAAACTTGTGGTTGAAATTGAGAGTTTTGGTATGAGTTCTGATGAGTTTGATAAGGAGCCTGGGTCATCTGATAGGTTGCAACCAAGGAAGCGGATCTGAGTTGCGTTCATGCATTAAACAAACTTCATTTGCATAAAATTCATGTTGTCCCAAGTAAGCATAAAGCTGATCAATGTTAGTTATGTGCAAATCTCGAACCAGTTTGATATCAGTCAAAAATTTGCTCCACTCAGGAGGAAGAGTATTCAAAAACTTGGTGTTCACTTAAAATTGTTCCAGTTTCACATTGTAAATGTTCATATCATTGAGTAGCAGTGAAAATCTCAAGTAAAACTCACGTATGTTTCCCCCTTCTTATAAACGAACTTATCGAATTCATCATAAAGTTTACACTCTCTTTCCTGTTTCGTCAAAGAAGTTCCTTGCATGAGAAGTTAAATTCTTTCTCAATGTTCCTTGGTGATTCGATGATTGTTAACAAGTGCATAGACCTCTGGTGGTAATCCTTTGAGAATGATATTTTTGCTTTGACATCACAATCAGCTTGAATTGCATCTACAGGAGTCAATTCAGAGTATTTTCTTGGCCTAGTCGCGCCATTTTCCTTAATTGAAGGCCAGATGAGCAGACCATTTTCAACAGATTCAAGGATCATTCATCCATGTTGTCTATTCATCATGTATAGCTCCATTATGCTTTTCCAAGAATTGTACATATCCTTTTCCAACATAGGTAGACGATTCTCAGCACCCGAAAGAATCGCTTTGTTAGCAAGAGTCGTCATTAAGAAATTTATATGTTAAAAGATTACTTGTTTGATCGAACGGTGGTAGAAAGAAATTGTGTTTAATTAAGTTGTCTTTTAAGTGTTTTAATTCTTGAAACCACACGGGCTTTTACAATTCTTGACAAAACTGGAAAACAAGTTAATGTTTTACGGGATTTTACAAGTCACCGAAATAAACCGTATAATTTTGAAAATTAAGTAGATCGGTTTCAATTAAAAATTAAGTAGATCGGTTACAATATGAAAAACTATGGATCGGTTACCATTAAAGATAGTAGATCGGTTCTAACTGATATGGAGTAGATCGGTTACCACTAGAGACAGTAGATCGGTTTTAACTAATATGGAGTAGATCGGTTACCACTAGTGACTAAAGATCGGTTGAAACTAAATAATAGTAGATCGGTTCTAACTGATATGGAGTAGATCGGTTACCACTAGAGACAGTATATCGGTTCAAACTGATATGGAGTAGATCGGTTGAAACTAATACTAAGTAGTTCGGTAACCACTAGACCGAAACCTAAAATTTTAAAATCACAAAAAGACACCTTTTTTATGGATGTTTTATAAAAATTCTTGTACAACTAGTGTTACTAACCCTATAGGAACAAGAAAAATAAAAACTTTAAGGTTTTTAAGCCGAAAAAATTAAAATCAAGATTTTGGTCTTTATAAAGGTTTCAAACACAAAAAGATGAACAAAAGTGATATTTTTCAATGATTCTAGGCACATACACCTATATTCAAGGATACTAGATCAAATTTACCTATGTAAATGATTTTTTACTGTAAGGAGATGCTTCGAAACAAATAAAAAACAAGAAAAAAGCTATAATTTTTGCAAGAAAAACACCACAAACCAAAAATAAAATAGAAAAACTAAACACACCACTCCATGGCTCTTGATACCAATTGAAGACTATCTAATAACATACATGATGAGAGAAAGAGAGGTGATTTTAGTGAGAGTGGTTGGATGAACATTTTAGAGAGAGAAAGTAAACATAAGAAAGAAATGCATTAATGTGTGAAAACAAATAAACAACCAACACCCTTTCCATAGCATGGAAAGGGTATTTATACTTCCTATGGCCGGCTATGGACATGGCTTACATGGGCTTTCCATGGGCCTTGGGCTAACTAGCCTAGTAAGTTTCCAAAAATAACTAAACGAGCTATCTAATGATATCTATGGAAGTGACTGACACTTTTGTGTTCCTAACAAAGGATAAAGGGTGTAAAGAAAGAATCCCTCCATACACTTAGGTAGAAACCGGGTCAATACATATGCTATCAAAAACATTAAGATGTTGTCTGGTATTGAAGATAGACATCATGGACCCAATGATGCAA
>BQNB010172134.1:0-13494 GCA_026074375.1 Tanacetum coccineum
TTGGCATGATCGAAAACTACGAATGAGAAAAGAATTCAAACATGGAAACAAGGTTCCGCTCTTTCACTCCAAGTATAAATTCAAATAGTCGAAACTCAGATCCCGTTGGCTAGGACCATATGTAGTGAAACCTTAATATCCATCCGGGTATGTTGAACTCTATGGAAAAGATAGAAAAACATTTATTGTTAATGGCTATTGACTCAAACTATATCATGAAGAAGCAGATTATAATGACAATAGGGAAGCAGTTACTCCCTTCTTTCCTAAAGAATGACTTACCAGGTTCGAGTCTAGCTAATGACTCTCTTAAAGATTAAGCGCTTCTCGGGAGGCAACCCGTGCTTCACTTACGTGTGAAGAAGTCCCTCCTCCATACTTCCATTCATATCCTTTATTTATTTTCTAAAAAAACAACAAAAATATTTTCTTTTTGTGCTTTTGTATTTACTTTTATGCTGGTAATATAGTTTAATAATTTGGAAAATTATGAAGTCTGCTCAAGGATAGCTCTCTCGCAGCTACGTTTCTCTATGCCCCGGGAAGTACCGTTTTCCCTTAATTTTCCCTAATTTATTTCTATTATCAGTTATCACATTGAGGGCAATCTTCAACATAAGTGTGGAGGGGAGCCAAATAGGAAAAATTAATCATATCCCTCCATGTTTGCCCTGCCAAAATTTTTGCCAACTGATACTTTCAAAAACAAAAATCTTAAAATTAATATATATATATGCTTTCAAAAATAAAAAAACGCTCTTAGTAAGGCAAATCCAACTGGATCGACATTTTAACTAGCACAAAAATCAACCCACCAAAAATTATGAGAATTATAAGCCTTTAGAATATTCGGGTACCCACATTTGGTACCCAAGATAATTGATGCCTTTACCTTGTTTGAGTTAAGTAATGAGCAATCATTTGTATATATTCCATCGTTATGGATGTGTATATGTGGTTTTGTCGCCTTTTCTGGAACAATGGTATTGGTTGATAATTATTATGAGTGAGCTGGTAATTTAGAAGCTCTAGAACTTGTGCTTGATCATCATTTACTAGACCAAAGCTTGATTAATCATATGTTATGAATTCCGCAAATCCTTGTTCTTGCAAGTGCTCCCTTTAGCGCTAAGTTGCTGAAATACCTAAGTAAGAAGTTAAAGTTAAAAGATGAAGTCTTGTGCCAAGCCTTAGTTATTATTATCCTATTGGTAAAAAAAATATATGAAAAGCATGAAGTTAGATGTGCTAAGCCGTAGCTCTATTAAGATTATGGATAAAAGAATTATTTAATAACTGAAATGTCATATATAAATATATGCAGATATATGAATATTATTATTTATTATAAGAGATATAGTATGTATGTATGTATGCATGCCATGTATGTATGTATGCATGTATGTATGTATGTATGTATGCATGCATGCATGTATGCATGTATGTATGTATGTATGTATGTATGTATGTATGTATGTATGTATGTATGTATGTATGTATGTATGTATGTATGTATGTATGTATGTATGTGTGTGTGTGTATGGTATATATATAAGAGTTTAAAGAAATAAAGGCTTAAGTTCCGGCACATGAAAACTAGTATACGCTCCCGCTTCAATATCAAGTTCTGCCCTTCGGTCAGGTTTACATGTCAAATACAAGCCTATGGTAGCTGTCTAGATTATGTCTGTGCAAATTGAGTGTCTCCACAGAAATATATATAAACCCCTATCTGAGTGAACTGAGTGAATTTTAAAACAAACACATTCCTTATGTGAGGTGCTTAGTTATATGTCATTGCCTGAAAAGTTATCAAAACCTGTGAACACTTATGAAATCCAAATTTTCTCCACGTCACGATAAATGATCTTGTTTTCTCGCTTTTATTGCTTGAGGGCAAGCAACGGCTAAGTGTGGAGGGATTTGATAACGCCCAAATTATACATGTTTTCGGTGGCATTATTTGCATTTATTTAATCATTGCTCGTGAACTTTCGATACTTAATAGCATGAATTACTTGCAGGTTCACTTAAAGACATCCCGAAGATAAAGATCGAGTATTTATATGCTAAAGAACACAACATACAAGAAAGAAATAAAATTCAAGTTCTAAAAGTGCAAATGTGCGCCGCACTTACCAATTGTGCGTCGCACTTCTCCTTAAGTCAGAAGTAATTAAAGACTTGGTCAAAATTCAGCATTAACTCCACAAGTACGCCGCACTTCCCACCTGATTATGAAGAATTAATGAAGACTTAAATGCTACTGCATTAACATCCTAAGTACTCCGCACTTACAACCTTGTGCGCACAATTTCTTTTTGTGCGCCGCACATTTTTTCACTATAACATTTAATTTCCTCTTGCATTTAACTCACCAAGTACACCGCATAAATTTCTTTCGTCCGCGCACTTTCACCCCTCATCAAGCTATAAATAGAGGCCAAATTTTTTTCAACAATTCATTAATAATCTCTTCTTTCCATCCATTCCTCAACTTACACAAACTATCTCCCGCTATAACCCTTCTACACAAGTTTCTTTAAGTGTATTAAACACAATTCCTTTGAAGAACTCAAGATCAAACAATCCAAGAACGGGGAAGAATTCATACTAGTTAGTGATAATATGAGATGGTTATTAAATCAGTTATGTTATGACTCCTTAGCAATGAGAGGCTAAATATCTCATGACTACTCGGTGATGTTATGATAATGAATAAGCGTTTAGTATGATCGTGATCTCTTTAATCTCAAGCTTATGTTGCAATCCTATTATATCCTATCTTATCAGTTTTGCTTATCAATCTTAGATTATATAATCATATCGGTATAGGTCAGATAGACCAGTTATGATCTTTGTGGCTTTTAAAGAATTTGGCTATGATCTTTAATGCTGTGTTTGAGAAATCCACTTTCGTTAAAGTGATGAAGAAAATAAGCTTTGATATATTGAAATAAAAAACCTATTTCGGGGTGTGACACATTTGGTCTAGTAGTTTAACATAAATATAAGTCTTGAAGTTAATCAAGTTAATTTGTGAAACGTTTTCTGACGAGAAATCCTTTTTATAATAGTTAAGAGGTTCCATCTCGAGGTTCTTAATTATTTTCGAAATCACTTTACCGGAATTATTTTCAAACTATCCAAGTAGTATCTTTATTTTATGGTAAAAAGTTATTTACAAATTGTTAAAAGTTTATCCTCTTCTGATTATTTGATAAATACAATCAAATCTACTTTTTACCTGTGACGAACCGATTCTTACCTTAAAAGATTTATTAATACAATATGTGGGTTATACTTTGACCCGTGTGTTTCCCTATAATAAAATTGGTATTTTCAGTCATTATAAATTTAAAGCTTTTGAAACACATCAGATGCGATGATCCAAATTATCTTATTGGAGAATGTCCAAACCCACTGAAAGATAAGAACCAAAGAGCATTCGTAGGAGGTTCTTGGAGTGATAGCGGTGAGAGATGATGAGAAGGCTAGATGATAAGTGTCTCGTAGCTCAAGCATTAAATGAGGTATGTTTTGATTCCTTTTACTTTAGTGATGAAAATGCATCAATAGTTGATCTTACTTTAGATAATGAATATGATAGAGTGTGCAAGATGAGTTTAAAAATAATCACTAAGAATAAACAACTAATGCTATTCAGATATAGTTTAGAAAATGAGCTTAGTGAATTAAAATCAAAATTGACTACACTCGAGAAAAACAAAGGAGTTGATCTCGAATGTACAAGCTGCCAATCACTCAAAGTCGACAACGAAAAACTTAAAGAAGAAGCTCTTAAACTAACTAAGTTTGAAAACAGACGTACCATTGTTAAATGAAATGTTGAGTAATCACAAACCCTCCAGTGATAAATTAGGTTTAGGGTTTAAATCATGTCAAGCATAAACTAGTAAATCTAAGGAAATGAAAAATTATGAAATTAGAAGAAGAACGTCCTTGGTGGTGCGTCCCCAATAACTAATGGGCCGCGGCCACATTAAGTCCAGTAGGCCCATAAGCAATAAACGGGCCGCTCTGTCGTTACTACCAAATTCTAAAAAATATGTCTATTCTCTTATCAAAATCCATTTGGGTTCCTAGACTAAAACACATAATGGTAACACAATTAGTTAAGATTCCCCGTTGCGAGTGATATGAGGTCAATACAATTTTTGTTAATAACACGGTTTCATCCCCGGAGTTAGACTTTATAAACATTATTTGAGAATCCAAAAACTCCACCACCTAGGAAGACTCGTCATATAATCTTTATCCTCGTTATAGGACCACCGCAACCAAAAAGGAATGTTGGTCGACAAAACCAACCTCATGGTTTTCCCGTAACTTGGATATGTGTCCTCCATTTCCACATCCCCAATCAATTGCATCAAATGCAAGGGATGTTTAGCACTGACAACTTTGGACCCATGAGATATTAGGTATCAAATGTTTGAGTTATTGTCTTATATAAATAGATATGCCTTAGAGTCGACTTGGAACCCGTATTGAGTAATTAAAGGATAACGGATGCTTATTTCACATGAAGGGTTTTTGAAAGCTCTTCTCAACTCCTACAAGAGCTTATAACAAAGGTAATATAATTTTTGGTAGTAATCTTCGCGGTAACATCATTGGCAAAGGTATGATTTCTAATGACTCTCTCAATATAGATAATGTAGAACATGCAGATAACTTAAGATTTAACTTGCTAAGTGTAGGACAAATATGTGATAATATGTGTAGAGTAACTTTATTTGAACATGATAGTGAAATCACTAAGGACAGAAGCACGGTTTCGGTAGTCTTGGTATTAGGAATAAACGGCTATCCTTTATTACTTGATTGAAATTAGGAAATAAGCCAATAAGACAAAATTTGTCTTGCAAACGGATTGATGAAAACTCCTCGTTGTGGCATTAGAGATTAGATCGCGCTAAAAGCATCTCAATTCAATCGTTTAGCTTACTATGGGAATTAGTTAGAAACTTACTAAGCTTAAGTTTGATCAACACTTCTCGTGTTTGCTTAACAAATTAGGAAAACAAGCCCACACTAGTCACAAAAGTCTAAGAATTATAGTCTCAACGACTAGATGCTTAGAATCCGTTCATATAGATATCTCAGGTCATCTCACGTATGGAGTTATCAGAGGAAAACGTCTCTGACACCTGAGTCATAGTAGATGACTTATCTAGGTATACCTTGGACAAGATTTCTTAAGAAAAACCTTGAGGCTTTCGAGCTATTTGAAATCTTAGTAGAAAAATTAAAAAATCATTAGGTTGTGAATTAGATGTCAATTTAGAGGACCACGGTAGAGGATTTGATAATGAAGTTCGCCAATTTGAGACGTTTTGGTCAATGTCAACGGGGATTACACATAACTTCTCGGCTCACGCATCCACAATCAAATGGCGTATAGAAAGAAAAAATAGGGACACTACAATAAATAAGTAGAACCATGTTTATGAACATTTCGTTACCACAAGAAGTTTTGGGACTTTGTAAAGCTGTAATACTTCAACATATATCCTCAACCGAATCCTAATTAGAGTCATCTTAGGTAAAACACCTTATGAACTCTTGAGAGGTAGGAAAACCCACTCTTGATTACTTTAGAGTGTTTAGAAGAAAGTGCTTCATCCTAAAAACCAAAGACTACCTCACTAAGTTTGACCTAAAGTCATACGAAGGTGTCTTCTTAGGTTACTCCCAAGATAGCAAGGCCTAAACATCATTCCTAATCATAACGAAACTATGATAAAATGAAGATCACTTAACGTGACATTCGATGAAAACTCTCTGTCCGCCTCTAAGACATCAACTTGGTGGATGATGACTTAGATGAAGTAGAAGCAATTAAGGTTACCAAAAAGAAAAACTTAGAGAATGACATTGAGGATAAAACTTTAGAAATTAACAAAATAGTCAATATTAAGGAATTTAGGAACCATCCATTAGAAAATGTCATAGGAAATCTTAACCAAAGAACTCTTAGGTCACAAGCCCAAAACCAAAGTAACTTTTTTGTTTTTTATTACTATAGACCTAGAATTGGAATGATTGCCTTAATAGATGAAAGTCAGCATAATCGCTACTGCAATAGAATTAAATCAATTAATTGCTAACGATGTTTGGGAGTTAGTTACCACAACTAAGAATATGACAATCATAGGAATAAGTGGGTGTTTAGAATAAGTTAGCCGAGAATGGTGTTGTATTTCTGAAATAAGTAGAGTTAGTTGATCAAGGTTATTATAATCAACAAAAGGGACATCGATTATGTTAAAAACTTATGCCCACGTTGCTATCTAGACCTTGGTCTATCTATAATAATATAGCTTATGCTTGTGCCCTTAGATTTTTAAGCTATTTTAAATGATGTAAAAGTGCCATCCTGAACGGTTTAATCATATGGGGAGGTATCAATGGTTTTTTTGCACAACCTCCAGGATTCACTGATTTTGAAAATCTGGATCATGTTTATAAACTAAAGAAAGCTTTATACGGTCTTAAAAAAGCACCCAAAGCTTGGTATGATAGATTAAAAGTCTTTCTAATTAAATATGAATACAAAATGGGAATGGTAGATGGAACCTTTGCCCTCTTTGAATATTTCATTTATAGTCCTTTGACTATTTGATTTTTGTCAGTTTATTCAGATTTTTATACCGTGTTGACGGTGGTGATTTTATGAAATATGTGATGATTTGAGGTTTATTATGATTAATAATCCCTTTTGGAAGGTATTATTGTGTTATGTGTATTCCGGGTTGTTTGACCCGTGAATTTTGAGAAATGCCGAAAAACGAGTCTGACACGTCCGTTAATGTCCAGATGAGTTTTGAAGGGTGTAAAGTGAAAATACGTCGTGTAAATACTTTAGGTTAATATAAAGGTATTTTTAAAGTGAATAAAAATGCTAATTAACTTTGGGGTAAATTTTACGGTTGAGTTTTACGAGTATTTAAGTAGATCCGACGGGATACGTAAGAAAGGCTGAGACCCCCAGGGATACCATCGGCCGGTCAAAAGAAGAATAGGAGTCAGGGTGGTCTTAATTTTAGCTACCTTGTCAAAATGTAAATAAGACTGCTTTTCTTATCCTCAATTTTTACACATAGGTTCATTTTCAAATCAAAAAGAATATCCTCTACCTTCTTTTTTTGTGTTCGTCCGGCACCTACAACACAACAATCTTATAAAAATTTTTGAAGTTTCATCAAGAATAACATGACAACATTAAATATTTGGGGTGTTGATTCTGTGTTTGGGTATTCATTTAAACAACGTTTAGGTTGTCCGGTTCGTCTATGTTTGTCAAATAATCTACAATTTTGAAGATTTTCTTGTAATTTTTCAAATTTAATTTCCGTTTGTCATTTTGGGTTTATTTTGGTGCATAGATGTTAGTTATACAAGTTGATCGTAGTGAAAATCAATTTTTGGAAACGAAACGGAAGATTTAAGGGGTGTTTGGTTCGTGTAAAAAAGCTAAAAGAAAAAGAGGATTTTTTGTATTTATGATGTTTTTGTGGTAGTGATGTTTGAATAATATCTTGATGTAGAATGCTTATTTTTGATAGTAGCTTGTATGGCTTATTCGGGCTTATTTTTAAGCTATTTCTTGGCTTATTTGGGCTTATAGGCCACGAATGGATTCCCAAAATCACTAGGAAAGTGATTTTGATTATTTTTGTGTTATGGCGTATGTTGTGGACTATTTTTGAGGCTTATGGTAGTAACCAAAAGCGATACGTAGCTTAATAGCTTATTTTAAAGCTTAATATACGTATTTTGGAGTTTATGGACTCACGACCCAATAAGTCTATTTGAGCCGCGGCTTAATGGGAGGGCTTATTGTGGTCCGGATTATTTCTACATATAAGTATATACTTATATATGTAAATGGACCTTGGTTTTGGACTTAAATAGTATTTTGGACTTATATATGTCCTAATGGACCCTTGTTGGGCCTTAAGGCCCAATAAGCGATATGTAGTAGTTATGAGAATTTTGATGGACTTTTGAAAGTGGAAATGTATTTACGAAGTGATATTGAACGATATTTTAGGAAAAACGTGTTGGTAAGCGTTAACGATTGAGATTTTGGAATTTTGTCGAAAAGTGTCGAATTTGTGAAAAATGTTGAAAATAAGGTTTGAAACCTTGGAAAAACGTTGTATAAACGTACGAGTCATGTCGAAATTTCGTAAAAAGTTTATACTTAGAAAATTTCTTAAAAACATGATTTTTGATTTTAAATAATAAAATAATATTTAATTATTTTATTTTATTTATTTAATAAATTCACTAAAAGACGAAAAATATAATTTTTCTCGAAACTTTTCTAAAGTGTTTATTATGAGTAAACGTTTTATTTTCAACCGTATATTGATTATTTTGAAGTAACTAAGGTGTACCGAATGGACTTGTCGAGATATATTTATAATTAATAATTATAAATATTTATTATATTACTTATCTATTTACGCTAAATAGTATAAGTATGTATTATCGATGAATGAGATTGATATGATTGTGGAGTTAAGTCGTCAACCATCACACCACTAAATTGTTTTGGGTAATTGTACAACGCGTCTAAACTCTATGCATCAAACGTGAAGATTGTTTTGGAATTGGATGATTTAAATTGAGACATTAACTGGACTAGGTCGTGTGCGGGCGTCGTTGCATTTGCTTGTGTGATTGAGATTTGGTTGCTAAAGACTTGCTTGAGGTGAGTTCTCGTAGCCCCACTTTTTACTGTTTTTCCGTCGGGGGAAAATGATACTCAAATGTGTTTTGAAATGTTTTGAATTGATCTGTGCGAAATGTGGTTTTGTTTTTGGGACAAGTTATGTGCTTATGACTGCTATGTGAATATTATGTGTGCATGATTGTTTGGATCGGAGGGGTACGCCTATCCTAGTATTTGCATGATTGTTTGGATCAGATGGGTACGCCTACCCAGTATTTGTGTAATTATTGGAGCGGATGGGTACGCCTACCCAGGTTTGTGTGTGGTCCTGCCCTAATTTTAGTGCTTTAGCTGGTAGGCCCTTTAGGTGCGTAAGTGACATATGGTTATTGATTAGCGGTGATGCTAAGGTTGTTTGCATATATTCACTGTCATATAGCACTATTGTCCACTGTTGAAATATTGGAACAACTTTTGGGTTTAAGGTCAAACCTACGAGCTCGCCAACATTATTGTTGACGTTTTCGAGTATCATTTTCAGGTGAAGTGAAAGAAGAGTAGTTTGGTGATTGATAGCAGACTTAGAAGTATCCCGTGTGAAATTTTGTTTGAAGTCTTGCTTGCTTGTTGTTTGATTTTAGTTTCGGATGTTTTGGAATATGTTTGGATTATAGGCATTTGAATAATTGTAAGTGATTGTGGATTTTAGTTGCGATTTGGGACATCACTTGAGTTTGTTTAAGGTTGATGGTCTTCATAGCACTTGGAGTTTATGCAATGTAGTTTTTTCTATTTTGTATCTTGTGTTATGATTAATCATTATGTTGCATTCCCGAGTTAGCGCCATTGTTGGGGTGTGACATCCGGTCTTACGTACAACCGACAAATAATGCCTTCTCGGACCAAAACAACAGAAGATCCGGGTCGGACCGAACCGATTCTGACTGGACCGAACACATTCGGCCTGGTCCTCGGTCCATGGTTTTGGGCTAAAATGGTCTCAGTCCGGTCTGGTTTTTTTGGTCGGGTCCGGGTTTGACCCGATGCTCACCCTTACTATAAAGTACATCACACGGAATACTTCCTTATTGTGCTAGACATATATGCCACGATACTATTTTCCTGATGGATGATCACGGTCGGTGCAATCTAAACCATCAGATATGGAGTCTTTTCAACCTTCTTAAGTCGGAACCAAGCTTATCATGGATCGAACCATATCTAATAAAGTTCGACAGTATCGAGAGCATATCCCAAAAGGACAAAGGCAGGTCACTCAAGTTCATCATGTATAAAACCATATCTAAGACAATTTGGTTTGCTCATGTGTTTGTATTATCTGGTGTCACACCCCCAAAATATCGCAGCGAAAAAGTAACTAGAGGCGTGACTTCATAACACAAAGTCACAAGTCATAAATAATGACCTCTATATGAGTCATTTTAAAAGTACATCATCTGTTTCATTTGCAATAATAAGTTTTCAACAAAACATGTTCCATAGTTTCACGACAAAAATAAAGGATTCTTTGAAATACCCATCCGTTGAACATCTCATGTACAACGATAGCATCTCGACTCATCCGTAGAACATCAAATGTATAACGATAACATCTCGACTCCTCCGTTGAAAATCTCATGTACAACGATAACATCTCGACTCATCAGTTGAACATCTCATGTACAACGATAGCATCTCGACTCATCCGTTGAACATCTAATGAATAACGATAACATCTCGACTCCTCCGTGGAACATCTCATGTACAACAATACCATATCGACTCATCCGTTAAACATCTCATGTACAATGATAGAATCTCGACTCCTCCGTTGAACATCTTATGTAAAACGATAGAATCTCGACTCCTCCCTTAAACATCTCATGTAGAACGATACCATCTCCACTCATCCGTTGAACATATCATGTACAACGATAGCATCTCGACTCATCCGTTGAACATCTAATGTACAACGATAGCATCTCGACTCATCCGTTGAACATATAATGTACAACGATAGAATCTCGACTCATCCGTTGAACATCTAATGTACAACGATAGCATCTCGACTCATCCGTTGAACATCTAATGTACAACGATACCATCTCGACTCATCCGTTGAACATCTAATGTACAACGATAGCATCTCGACTCATCCGTTGAACATCTAATGTACAACGATAGAATGTTGACTCCTCCGTTGAACATCTAATGTACAACGATAGCATCTCGACTCGTCCATTAAACATCTCACGTACAACGATAGCATCTCGACTCCTCCGTTGAACATATAATGTACAACGATACCATCTCAAGTCATCCGTTGAACATCTCATGTACACCGATAGCATCTTGACTCCTCCGTTGAACATCTCATGTACAACGACACCATCTCGACTCATCCGTTGAACATCTCATGTACAACGATAGCATCTCGACTCCTCCGTTGAACATCTAATGTACAACGATACCATCTCGACTCATCCGTTGAACATCTCATCTACAACAATAGAATCTTGACTCCTCCGTTGAACATCTAATGTATAACGGTAACATCTCGACTCCTCTGTTGAACATCTAATGTACAACGATACTATCTCGAGTCATCCGTTGAACATATCATGTACAAAGATAGCATCTCGACTCCTCCGTTGAACATCTCATGTACAACGATACCATCTCGACTCATCCGTTGAACATCTCATGTACAATGATAGCATCTCGACTCCTCCGTTGAACATCTCATGTACAACGATACCATCTCAACTCATCTGTTGAACATCTCATGTACAACAATAGCATCTCGACTCCTCCGTTGAACATCTAACGTACAATGATACATCTCGACTCATCCATTGAACATCTCATGTACAACTATAGAATCTCGACTCCTTCGTTGAACATCTAATGTATAAATATAACATCTCGACTCCTCCGTTGAACATCTCATGTACAACGATAGCATCTCGACTCATCCGTTGAACATCTCATGTATAACGATAGCATCTCGACTCCTCCGTTGAACATCTCATGTACAACGATACCATCTCGACTCATCCGTTGAACATCTCATGTACAACGATAGCATCTCGACTCCTCCGTTGAACATCTCATGTACAACGATACCATCTTGACTCATCCGTTGAACATCTCATGTACAACGATAGCATCTCGACTCCTCCGTTGAACATCTCATGTACAACGATACCATCTCGACTCATCCGTTGAACATCTCATGTACAACGATAGCATCTCGACTCCTCCGTTGAACATCTAATGTACAACGATAGCATCTCGACTCATCCGTTGAACATCTCATGTACAACGATAGCATCGCGACTCATCCGTTGAACATCTGATGTATAACGATAGCATCTCGACTCCTCCGTTGAACATCTCATGTACAACGATAGCATCTCGACTCATCCGTTGAACATTTCATGTACAACGATAGCATCTCCACTCATCTGTTGAACATATAATGAATAATGATAGCGTCTTGACTCCTCCATTGAACATCTCCTGTACAACGATACCATCTCGACTTATCCGTTGAACATCTCATGTACAATGGTTGAATCTCGACTCCTCCGTTGAACATCTGATTTACAACGATACCATCTCGACTCATCCGTTGAACATCTCATGTACAACCATACCATCATGACTCATTTGTTGAACATCTCATGTACAACGATAGCATCTCGACTCCTCCGTTGAACATCTAATGTATAATGATAGCATCTCGACTCATCCGTTGAACATTTAATGTATAACGATAGCATCTCGACTCATCCGTTGAACATCTTATGTACAACGATAGCATCTCGACTCATTCGTTGAACATCTTATGTACAACTAACAGTTAAGATGTACAATCCGACACTTGAGTAGTGGGTCACACAGTCCTCCTTGTCTGCTCTTGGATGATCAATGCGTGGCCTCCCCACAACCATTTATCACTCCTCAAAGGGTTTATCTGTAAACTCTAATGCTTTCCTATAAATAGAATGCATTCACAACTTCCCGCATATGTTCATTTACTTGGCATCAAACGGTTACTCATAGTAACTCCCACACATTACAAAGATGGTTTGTTCAAGTGTTACCCAAGCTTCGTAATACTTATTTAGCATTTCACTTTTGCCTTTCGGTTGCTATTCCGTATGAAAATTTGCATCGGGATTGCAACATAAAATAAATTATAATTTCTTTTAGGCTTGTTTTTTTGTTGCTTTTATGTTTTAAATTTTTATTACTTGCAACGGAAAAATAATTTCTTACAAATTAGCTTTAGAATTTATTTTTTATTCCGTTGCTAATTAAATTTGCAACGAAATTGCAACAGAATACAAATGATAATTTCTTTCATGTTTCACTTTTAATTGTTCGGTTGCTATTCCGTTGCAATTATGAAAATTTGCAACGGAATTACAACGGAAAATAAATTGTAATTTTTTTAGACTTATTTTTTGTCTTTCGTTGCATTTCTGTTGCAATTTTGTATTATTTGCAACGGATTTGCAACAGAAAAAATAACAATATATATAAAAGAAATTAGTTTATATTTTACAACGGATTTGCAACCATTTTCATTGTCGATGCTATTCAGTTGGTAATTCGTTGCATTACGGTTGCAAATCTGTGAGGAAAATATACCGTTGCAAACTTTTCGTTGCATTAGCCTATTTTTGTAGTATTGATATGTGCAGAAATACAATTATTAAAGGCGTGCATTTATGTTTTTGAAAGTTCTCGCAGTTCTCGCACTTAAAATGTTGCTGAAA
>BQNB010172136.1:0-11244 GCA_026074375.1 Tanacetum coccineum
TTTCCTCCAGGACTCTTTTAGTTTTCAAAGAACCGTCATTTCTTCTGCCTCCGCCAGAACCACCGGATGATTTTTTGAATTTGAGTCCAACTTAGTTATGAAGAATATTATGCTTAATGAAGATTTCTACCAAAGCAAGAAGACGTTACCTCTAAATGTTGAAGATGTCAATTCCTTCATTTGGATTTTTCTTCCACATTTCACTTATCCCGAGGAATCACCTTTGATTTTCTCCTTTAGGAGTGAGACTTTTGTTTTTGACCCCGGCATCGTCACGTTTCATAAACCAGTGGTAGTTTCAATGAAAGTTTTCCATTTGCTCTCCCTAAGGACGAATTAATTCAGGGATCGAGTCGAGCTTGCGACTCGGTGACCAAAAACAAGCCGCTTCGTGGGAGTTCACCCCATGCTTATCCTTTTCTATTTTCTATCTAATGTGTTGTGATGTGTGAAGAGGCTATCCTCTTCCGATTTCTCGTTGTTTGTTGTTTGTTGCTTGTTGTGATTTTTGTAGGATTGAACCAACAATTTCTAAAGACTCTCGTGTCCGGTGTTGTGTCCCGTTTCACTCGAGCTTCTCATCCTTTGTGTGAAATTAGTTTGGGGAAATCCGATATCCTTTCATCTTATCGATTCACGTTTATCTTTGCATAATTCATAAACGGCTTAGATTTACGTAGAGACCCGCCTTTAAACATTGAGGATAATGTTTCATTTTAGTTTGGGGAGGGAATCTATCGATTTGATGTTACATGCTTATTGTTTTGTTTTCACGTACCCGTTTTCCCACAAAAATAGCAAAAATTTTGAAATTTTAAATTAATAGAAAAAAATGAAAAAAAAAATATATTTTTGTCCTAAAAAAATATAAAAAAAATAAAAATAATAATAAGTGTTAAGACACGAATGTAGGTTTTCCGTTGGTTAGAATAAGAAGTAATTTTTGACCCGATCGAACGTGTTGCAATTAATGATGATAGTTTGTGCTAGTCTCACGTAGACTTTAAACATGCTAGCTTGAAATCATTAGTAAATGAAGACTTGGGTTATATCATGTAGATTTTAAATATGTCGAGTTGGTTTTTATATAGGCTAGTATTTGAGAATTTCTTTATTAGAGATTTTAAATGCAATGAATAAGAGGATGATAGTGGTTGATATACGAAATTAGGATTCTAAACAATGGGTTTATTTGGGAAAACTTAACGGCTTATAAGTATAACTTGTGGTTGTTTTCTTTCCTCGAAGTTATTAATATGATTAATTATACGGTGTTCTCATTTAATTTTTACAAATTAGAGTTTTGCTCATTAAAAGTCTAATCACCATATTCCAGAGAAAAAGTTTATTCGACTGATGAATTATATCTTAATGTAAATTAAGAATTTTAGTTCAAGTTTATACTTGGTTTTCTAAAACAAATTTTTTTTTCTATTTGCAAATCTTATGTGTTGAATAATTAATTATTATATAAATATGTAGTGGTGATTATAAAGAATAGCAAGTTATAAATCATTAGGTGTTAAGAATAATACACAAAAATCATAGCAATATTGTACATGGGCATTTGTTGGTTCGCTTCCGGATGTGACATCGAAAGAAAGGGTGAAGGATGTATATTTAGGGTTGGTATCTTAATAAGTACACGAGCTCTTGTCGGAGGCGTGGCCGATGTGTCGTCGAAAGAAAAGTGATACAGGTTCTAAGCCTAATATTGAAAACAGTAAATAAATAATGTTTACCAAGTTAGAAAATAAATAGTTAAAGATTTCAATTTTCTATAACCAAGGATTATTTTGAAACTAAGGTTCTGCAAAACGTCCTACAAGCTTTTTCATCGGAAAGTTCATGACGTCTCGTTTAATTATTCTCCGGTTGGTGGTGGTCAAAAGCCTTAGCACTTACCCGATGACGGTGGGATTGCTAGAGGAAAGAAAGTTCATTCATGGGTTAAGTCTGAACCAACGGTGTCTTAGCTAAGGAGGTTTTTTGTTTGCTTGGGTGGTGATTTTACTAAGTGATTAAACATATTAGCCCTAAAAGGCCCATGTGTAAGCTTGGGTTTTTTTATTTTTTTTCTTGTTTGGGATTTCAATATATTTTATATGTGGGATTAATGGTTTAAAATTAATTTGAGCACACACACTTAAATATATGATTTATTCGGGAAGGTGAAATTTCACAAGTTGTAATATAAGTAGTCTAAGTATCTTAGCTCGTACTTAACGGTGATCTTATTTTTAAGCTTAGTATGGACAATGTAAAATCGGGAATGATGAAAGTAATCTTTTAAGAGACTTTTACAATGCTTATTGTTCATGATCCTTAAAGTTACAATAAGGAATGAAAACAATACATTATGTCAACTCAAGAATTAAGTTGTAATTAGTTATTTATCAAGGAAAAATCATAAAAATAAAAAATTTGTTAATAGGAATTCGGGTGTTTTATAACTTGTGATCTCTTAGCTCTTTCAACAAAAATCTTTGCTATTTTCAAAGGTTTAGTTTGGGGAAGTTTCGAGGTATTTGGTTATAAGGCATGTAATATTGCGTGAGGACACGCAATCGTTTAGTTTGGGGAATTTTGATAAGTGTAAAATACACATATCCGTTTATACCTAAAATAGCCCAATTAAACCCAAAAACATACTTAAAATGGCAAAAATATACTTGTTTTTCGTGTTTTGTGTTGTTGCAAGGTAAGGATATTGGTCATAAAATCATAAGAAAACCTTCAAAAACGGGCATATCACAGACACAAGGAACGGAAGAAGGCACAAATGGAAGTCAAGGGTTTCAAGCCAAAGCAAGAAAAGTCATCTCTTTGCTCAAATATGGGTCAACAAAAAGTCAAAAACAAAGGACTCAAAACCCAAGTGTTCCAAATCAATTCCTTAACTTTCCAAAAGTTACATAAATGGTCCCTAACTCTTAATGGGCCCATTTCCCTTAAATCCCTTACCCGGAAACCCTTAAACCAAAAACCAAGCCCAAAAGCCCAAAACTAGGCCCAATTCCCTTTTTATTAAACCACAGGGACCATTTTTACCAATTGAGAAACACCTTTTACACTACACCTATGATTAACAATGACAAGGACAAATTTTGCCAAATGCTCAAAGTTTAAATGAGTTTTACCCGTTTCAGTTATAAAAGAGCGCGCGGGACAAAACCTATGGTTACTATTCATGCTTTCGGTCCCAGTTACCCCTTAATCAAAACAAAGGGGCAAATATGAATTGAATGGGTGATTTTGACCATTTCAAGTGATGTAGAACGAAATGGCCAGGGTCAAAATCAGTATATAAAGCATCTTATTGGCTAACTAAAGCAAGGATCACACGTGGCTTTGGCAAGAAGCACAAGAGTAGATGGATTTTGCACTAAGGGCTCTCACACAACAAACACAAGACCTCACAACGGATTGCCACGTTGGCAATCCGTGTGATCCCAAAAAGAGATCCAACGGCTCTTAATCATTTGCCAATGATTGAATGATTGAATGGTGGGGATTCAAAGGAGCGTGTGATGCAAGGCAACCTAGAATCTTCATCAATTGGCTATAAATAGCTCACACTTCACACACATTCACCATCTAGGTAGTTAGTAGCTTTTAGTTTTAGCTTAATTTTCAATTTTTAGCTTAAATTTCCTTTAAACTTTGTAATTCTTCCTTTTAAGCATTGTAATCAAGTTTTATGTTAATGAAATTCAGTTTTTAAATAGTCTCTCATAAGCTCTCACTTTTCCTATTAAATGCTAAGCTAAATATCATAAGCTACTGAATAAGCTCTTATTAGTCTCTAAGTTAATAATGGCTCAACCTTACCTTAAATCATACCTTAATTCTTAAAATCTGCTAATAGCCTTGTCACCTTTGCTTAATTGAGATTTTAGCTATTGAAAGGAGAGCTAAAAAGGAAGAAGCTCTATGGACAATCAATGGCTTATTTTATAATAAGCCAGAGCTGTTGATTAAGCTCAATTGAGCCTTAGCTTTTGTTAAGCTGAAGCCATTTGTAAGTTTTCTATTTACTTTCTTGTCCTTTAATTTTTAGCTTAAAATTGCTTAATAGTGTAGATTGCTTATTTGCTTATTAATTTCTTAAGATTTGCTTTCTAGTTGCTTATTTGTGTCTTTTAAGTGCTTATAAATCATTATCTTAATCTGTCTTAGCTTAGTTAATGTAGAACTTTAGATTTCAATTTCTGTCTAAAAATTTCATAAAAACCAAAAATATAGTAGAATAGTTTTTAATTCTTAATTTTAGATAACTTAGTTGTTGATTCATGTTTAATAAGATTGTTATATGATTCTTGTAATCTGGTTTTAAAGTTTTGTGTAATGAATTGTCAAATCACAAGCTTAATTAAATCTGTCACAACCTAAAGAAGTGTTTGGTCTAGCCAGGTTTGACCTCAAAAAGTCAAGTAACTATGAGGGATTTCTTTTTTGGTTAGTTGATCAGCTTATTTGATTAGGTTTTTGAAGGGTTTTTTATTTTGCAGTCATTAGTTTAAGCTTATAATCATTTTGTTGCTTAATAATTTTATCTCAGCACCAGGGCACATTTCTCCTTAAATTTTGTTGAATCAAGCCTTTTAGGCTTGAGTTGCATTTGTAGTTTGCTTAAACACACTCAATAGGAGTGTGTTGTGTAGGTCTACCCTTAAGGTAACCTGCACACTTGTGTTTGTGGCTTTTCCAATTACACCAGCAGTAGTAACAGCAGTTACTACTGCTTGCCTTTTAATCTTCATTTTAGGTTAGTTAATGTAGGATTTATGATCTTAATTTTAGCTAGCTTAAAACTTTCACATAGCTTAATATAGTTTTGACTTGCTTTTTATTTTCCAGCTTAATTGCATCGGTACTTTTGTCTTTATAAAAGGCATATAATAGCCAATAAGCAAAAATACAGAGGTATAACTTAGTAGGATTTTATTTTTGAATTCTGAGCTTGTAGAAATAGGTTTTGTCATTCTATTTTAGCTTAATAGTTGCTTATTAGTTTTCATAAGATAGAGTTCTGAATTAGCTTTTTAAAGTCTTTTAGACTTTAAGTAGATTTTGTTGCTTTTTGAGTTCATTCCGGAGTTTCCTTTTTGATCTTCAAATTCAGCTAGGTTAAGTGTTTGTAGTAATTAGCTTATCAATTTTAGCTTTTTGCACCATCATTAGGATTCTAAAACAGCTTTTTTGGTTTGAAAAATGAGCTTATATTTAAAGCTAGTGCAGCTATGAAGTCAAAACTAGCTTATTGTTCTTTAAAAAAACTTAGTTTCTGTAAACAGCTTTTTCTAAGGCTGTTTTAGAGCTTATTTTTAGTTTTCAGCTTATATTGTCTTTATTAAAAAGGGCTTCAAAAACTGATGCTTAATAAGTTTTAGGCTTTTGGCTTTTCAAAATATTTTAAAAAATAAAAATAGCAAAAGGGTGTCTGCCAACCACGAACCCACGACCTCACTCTTACAATACCCAACAGTGTATAACCAATTTGTTCATTTAAGATCATCCGGTTATTTCACTTTCTTTTAATTGATAAAACACATTTTGGGCTTAAGCCCTAATTTATAAGCCGTAGCATTTTTTAGGTTTTACTTGCTTATTGTTAAGCTGTGTGCTTCATATTATTTTTCATTAGTTCTTTATAACTTTGAGAATTTTTCATTGTTTTTTTTGTTTTTTCCATTTAGTAAGATTATTTTTAATCAAATTTTTTTTAGTTTAAACTTTCGAAAATACATTAAAAATAGAAATAATTTTAGAAAAATACAAAAAAATAGTTTTTAGCATTAGAATAAAAACTTTTAGGTTTACATTCAGTAAAATCATTTTTACACCTTTTAGATTTTAATTTTCATTTTGAGCTTTTATTTTTAATTTTAATAATAGATTTTAATTTTAAATAGGATTTTACATTTTATAATAGTTAAAAATAGTTTTCTGAGTTTTAATGTTAATTTAGACTTTTCTAAGTTTAAAAATTATTTTTCTCATTTTTAGGACTTAATTTGCTATTTTTTTAAGATTTAATTAGATTAAATTAGTTTTTAAATCATAATAAATTCAAAAATAATTAAAAAATGTTTTTTTATTTCTTTTAAATTTTCTTTTGTCCTATTTTAGGTTTAGGAATTTAGTTTGCATTTTTAGGAGTTAATTTTAGTGTATTTGCTTTATTGTCGCGTTTTATTTGTTTCCCGTTAATTGTTAAGTGTTTAATTGCTTTTAATTGTTCATTTTTAATTGTTGCTTTTATTTAGTAGTCATAGATCATCAAAAATATCTTTGCTCTCATTCAAATCATAATCCAAGCTAAAACGTGGTTTCAATTGCACAAGTCGTTGGGGAAACGACCCGGGTGATCATACTTCCCGGTTAAATATACGTACTATATATTATATATATTTCTTTTTGAGTGAGATTTTCTTAGGGAGACTTTTGGAAGTTCTTAATTGCTCTTTTGGAAATATTATTAGTATATTTTATGTGAATCGAGTTTCATATGATTTTAAGGCAAATCTTTAGAGCAAGTATGTATATTAGAGTCTGAACTCTAATGTACTTGATGTACATTGGGTTGTATTAGCCAATTAGAGCAAAGTTAGTGATGCCTTCTCAGACTGAAAGATCCTCTAATCTTAAATACCTACACAACTTGAACAACCAAGGCATTTGTAGTAGATGTATCCACTAGTGCATTCCTTCTGGACATCTCTATTCTATTCCCTGATTCACTTGGTCCTGTATTCTCTTGCATAGTGACCTCTCTTGTGGCTAGTTGTAACATTCAAACATTTGTCTTATCAAAGCCAAACAATTCTTTGCCAATGAATTTCAGATTTCCTTCCTGTCTTCTTTAAGATCTTTCACCCTCTTGGTAAGCATGTTACCTGCCATTTGAGAATCCATCTCTTAGATCATCAGTATCAATATGCTTAGATCTTCATTGTCCAATTGTAGACTATTAGTATTGATTAGCAAAGAAGGAATTCATGACCATCATTAGCATAAGTTGAGGAAGAAGCTTAGTCCCTGTGACAAGCAGTTAGATACTTAATGAGCAGTATTAACTGCTTCAATTAGTACTGCTTGGTATTGTTCTGAAGATACAAAAGCCACATTCTGAGAGTTTGAGTTGAGCTTGATTGGACTTTAAAATCTCAGGAATTTCATACACTTCAGATTATTATACAAAATCATCATGCTCAATGTGTCTAGATCATATTTGTTTCTCATTATTAAAGCAATATTGTTCCAAACTGATAGTAGACTTCTCAGCAACTTCAGATTTGCATCTTCCTACAGAGATAACTTTCAAACATGAATTTCCATTTGGCTGATGGGTTCTGATCATAACCTATCATAGGTTTTATCTTGTCCTTAGATCTTGATGCAGCAAAATTCTCAATTGCTGCTTTACAATGGTTTTTTGCATTTTCTTGATTCTTGGTGGCTCCAAACCTGGGCCTTGGTTGCTCCCATACGGTCTTTGAATCATTGATTCCTTGTAAAATTCATAGGTGCTCATCAGGAATGGCCAACCACAAAGTGCTTTTTGCTTTCAATTCATTCTTTCTTGCTAGCTTTTGTTCAGCAATTTTAGGTGGAATGGGACCTTCAGTACCAGCACTAGCTGATGTAATAGCAGATGCATCACCATTCACAATAACCTCCCAAAGAGCATAATCAGTGTGAGTAAGATATTGCTCCATTCTCATGCTCTAAAGATCATAGTCTCCTGTTTTGAGCATAGGAAGTTTTAGTACAGGCACTGTTTGGGTAGTTTTTGATTGTGATTCCATCTTCTCTTTAAATATGAGATCTTGTGTAGAAATAGTGTTCTTCTTATTCAAAGTTTCTCAACCTGGCTCTGATACCACTTGTTGAACCCTTTTGAACAGATCTTACTTAGCTTGTTAAAGCTTAGTTGTGTTGGATAGATCCAAAACAAACTATGTAGAAAACCTAGATTTGTAAATACTACACATACTATACATATTCTTGCTTATAATACTAAGATGAACAATGAAACAGTAAAACAGATCTGGCATAAACTTTCAATATTTAGACACATTCAAAGTTAAAGAAATAACCTTGAAACTATGAATACTAACTATTTTTGCTATGAAAACTATATAAAACTTGATATCTAGATCTATGCCATAGGGTTCCTTTTATACACCAAGGAAACCCTAATGGGCTTACAAAACGCGTTACGTGATCATGCATATCTATTCCTAATATATCTCATGCATATCACATAAGCAGTACTAACTATTTTAAACTAAAATACTAATAAAATAACAGTACTAATCATTTTGTACTGACAATACTTACTATAACACTAATAGTACATAATTAGTTGGCTGTATTAGATTCTTCTCTTGGTGTAATCAAGTTGAACCAGTAGTAGTAATACTTGTAGAGCCCTAATTCCCAACAGTAAATTATGTCCATGTAATATACTCTAGGTTAATGGAAAAAGTATTTTTAAGGTGAATAAAAAGCTAATTAAACTTTGGGGAAATTTTATGATTGAGTTTTTACGAGCTTTAAGTGATCAAGACACGAAAAGAAAGACCCGAGACCCCTTTGGATACCATAGCCGGTCATGGGAGCTTAAGGGGAAAGGAGGCTTAAATTTAGCTAATATGTCCCAATGATGTACACTTATATGCTTTCCACTAGAACCTTTCCATCCATTCTATTTCATTTCAAAAAAAACACATACATAAGTGTGTGTGCTCTATGCGTCCGAAATAAGCCAACCATAAAACACCATAAATTTTCCAACTTTAATCAAGAACGAGATACTACGGGTTGATACGAGTGCTTGGGAATTATTTAAACAACGTTTGGGTTGTCCGGTTCGTGTCGAAATCTACATATTGAAGATTTTCTTGTAAGTTTTAAATTTCAATTTCGTTTGTCCTTTGGGTTTATTTTGATGCTTAGATGTTAGTTGTACAAGTAAACTTGTCGAAAAATCGAATTTTGAAACGTAACGGATATAAAAAGGTGTTTGGGATTCGACGGACATATAGGGAAAGGGATAGGGGTTTTTGTAGTTTTGATGTTGTGCTTGTGATGGTTGAATAACATATATTGCTAGAAAGCTTATTAATTGATATATCTTGTAAGTTTTATTCCGGGCTTAATTTTAAGCTATTTCGTGGCCTTATTTTGGGCTTAAAATTGCACGTCATTTTCAAATCATAGGGAAAGTGATTTTGACTATTTTGTGATATGGCGTTGTTTGGGACTATTTTTATAGCTTATGGTAGTAACAAAATGCGATACGTAGCTTATTAGATTATGGTTAAGCTTAATATATGTATTGTGGAGCTTATGGACTCACGCCCAATAAGCCTATTTAAGTCGTGGCTTAATGGGAGGGCTTATTGTGGTCCGAATTTATTTTTCTACTTTTTAGTATAAGCTTACTGTACATTAATGGACCTTGATTTTTGATTGATAGTATTTGGACTTATAAATATATCTTAATGGGCCCCTTATTGGGCCTAAAGCCAAAATAGCGATATTTTAGTCGTTGTAAGAGTTTGACGGACTTTTTGAAAGTGAAATGTAGTTATGAAGTGGTATTAAATGTTATTTTAGGAAAAACGTTTTAGTAACGTTAAAGATCAAGGTTTTAGAATTTTGTCGAAAAAATGTCAAAAGTTTGAAAAGTGTTTAGAATAAAGGTTAAAAACCTTGGAAACTTTGTATGAGCGTACGTGTCATGTCAAAATTTTGTAAAAAGTTTATACTTAGAAATTTTACCTAAAAACAATGATTTTTGATTTTAAATTATAAAATATTATTTAATTTTTGAATTATTTAATTTATTGACGAAAAATATATTTTCTTCTCGAAACTTCACAAATATGTTTATTATGAGTAAACGTTTCATTTTCAACCCTATTATGATTATTTTCATGATGAATGTTGATGTCACACTTAGCCTAAGTGTTTTGAGTCTTTTTGAGTAATACACCACACAACCATAATATAAGATAACGGTTTTTGTTATGAGATAACGGTTTTTAGGATAAAGAGTAAAAGTTTTTGTGATAAGGAAAGAGGTTTTGTAACGGAATTAAGAATTTTGGTGTGAGTTAAGACGAATACTTGTACAATAAGACAACTTTGTACAAACATTAATTAGATGTCGTAATTGATTAGGTCGTGGCCGAGTACTGCTGTGCGCTTGCATTGAGATTATTTGTGTCTTGAGTTTGAGATTTGTGCAGTTACTTTATTTGCTATTGAGGTGAGTTCTCGTAGCCCTATTTTTCTACTATTTTTCTGTTGGGAGAAAATGATACTCAAATGTGTTTTGAACTGTTTGAAATTTGACTGTGCGAAATGTGGTTTTGTTTATTATGTGTTGCTTGATTATTTTGGATCGGAGGGGTACGCCTATCACAGTATTTGTGTGGTTATTGGATCGGCTAGGTGCACCTACCTAGTATGTGTGAGGTCCTGCCCTAATCTAGTGCTCCAGCTGGTAGGCCCTTTAGGTGCGTAAGTGACATATTTGCTATCGGACTAGCGGTGATGCTAGGATAGTTCGACTAGCGGGTAAGCTAGGTCGAGTTTTACATGATTAGCGAGGATGCTAAGTCATGGATGCTTCATATATATTCATTGTCATATTGCACTATCGTCCACTGTTTTGAGATATTGGCACAGCTTTTGGGTTTAAGGTCAAACCTACGAGCTCATCAACATTATTGTTGACATTTTCGAGTATCATTTTCAGGTGAAGTGAAAGATGAATAGTTGGTGTTATGTGATAGCAGGCTTAGGAGCATCCCGTGTGGATTTTTCGTGTGAAGTCTTGCTTGTTTATTTGTTTGGCTATTTGTATTCGGAAGTTCTAGTTTAAGTTTGGATTTGGACCCCTCTGTGGGCATCTGAAATTTGTAAGAGATTTTGGATTTAGTTATGATTTGAAACATCACTCGAGGTTGTTCGAGGTGAATTGTCTTGGTAACACTTGAAGTTTATGCATTGTAGTTTTCTTTATATTGTATCTTGTGTTATGATTGATCATTATGTTACATTCCCAAGTTTTCGTCATTGTCGGGGTGTGACAATATGTTTCGGCCCATTATGATTAGTTACAAGACTTTAGCCCATTTATGTCAATCTAAATCATTCATACGTAACTTATATATTGCGAACCTTTTATTGAATTATAAAAGGAATTTACCAATCACATGGCACAAA
>BQNB010172137.1:0-13494 GCA_026074375.1 Tanacetum coccineum
TACTCTTTTGAAAAATTTCTTTATTGAGTTGCATTGCAATTTCAAGAGAAATGCAGTGTTCTTCAAGTTTAGAAAAGTTTTTTGGAAGTCTATTATACTCATCTTTTTCAACCATGTTGTGCTGTTTGATAAGCTCAGCTTCATGTTCGAGACACTTGTTGCATATTTCCACATAATTCACAGAATCATTCATTGCAACAGAAGAATTCACATTCACAGAAGTATTAATATCCATCAAAGAATTCACAACAATATTCACAATATCTTGAGAAATGATTTGATCCAAGTGTCGATCATTTTCAATCAAAAATTATTTCTTTTGAATTTCAAAGCACTGTTTGTCTACATGATACTGTTGAGCAGCAGCTTCCATCTGGTTAAAACCTGTTTGTACTTACGTTACCTTATTTAAAAGATCTTTATCAAAAACATTGAATATTTCTTTTAAGGTCTTTACAAATGGAATTATTTCTTTTAAAAAAACAACTTTAGTGTGTTCAAACCCCCATTCCCCTTCTGTTAAAGCATTGGGCGTGATCTGCTTTTTCACCACATTGTCAAATTGGCCAAGATGGTATTTAAGCCCGAGGAGCCTCAATTTTGACAAGCGAAGAAGCAGATTGGTCAGTATTAGGGTGTGAAGTTTGTAACCGGAAAGCTTGTTCATCAGATAGTTCTTGTTGTGGGACAAAATGTTTACCAAAATCTTTAGATAATCTATTTAACTCAGCATAATTAATTTGTTTAATGTTAACTTTCTTTTCTAAGACTTTTGGATCACTTTGTTTTAAAATCATTTTTAATCGACTCTCTTCCTCAAGCATCAAAGTCTCTTCAGAATCAGCAATTGAAATCATATTGGTTTCCGTAGCAATAACACTACCATCATAAATCATTGGCCTAATCTGCTGAGCTTTCTTAAGATAGAAAGGATTTTAGAAAGCAAGAGCTTGTTTCAGGTTGTTATCATAGAAAACTTGTGGTTTCGTAAGCATATGCACAGTTTGCGCAGATTGACCCATTTTACAAACAATATTGTCTAATTCTTTAACTTTCTTTTCCAAAGAAATTTTGTTATCAATATTCTTAGCTTCCTTTTCCTTGGATTCGTTTTTGAAAACATTAAATGTTTTTGTTAACAATTCCTTTTCCTTTGATTGTTCAGAAAGAGTTTGTTTAAGATAGTTAATTTCTTTTTCAAAATCCGCAAACTGTGCATTTTTCTCCCAAATTATATCATCCATTATAAGCTTTTCTCGAGTACTTAAATCCATATTTTATCTTTCTTCTAGCAATTTTACCCGTTCTTTGTATCTTTCAAGCTCAGCAGATAAGGATTCATTGGCAATTAGATTGTCCTTATTGACCTTGTTACAATTAGTTACTTGATTTGACAGTTGTTCAAACATAGATAATATCATGGCATCTTGTTGTGTAGAAGAATTTGTATCCTGAACAGCTGCATTTTATGTTTCAAGCAGATACTAAGAATAAGGAATGATATTGCTGTCACTTGTTATCTCATTCTCTGGATAATTCACAAGATGAGTTTGTTCAAAATACTACATCTCTTGCACACTTTGATTTAGCATATCATTATGAGTGATTTTAGAGTGAGGTGCCTCGGAGAGAACATCTGATCCGTAACTAGACAAATTAGCCATAAGAACAACCTTGGCTATAGATAAGTCATCACAGTCAGAATCATATGCATCCAAATCATTGGCTTGATAAGCTGCATTGTATGTAATGACTGTCTATGTAACTAGACCTTCTGCAACTCCAAGATCTGCCAAAAATTCCAATTCCTCCTCATTCAGAACTTTACCAGATCCTTGTACTTCAACTAGAAGAACTTTATCCCTAAACCATGTAGCATCCCTTTTCCTCTTTGGCTTTGGGCACTGTCTTGCCATGTGACCTTCCCCTTGGCAGTTAAAACACTTTACAACTCTTTGTTGACCTGAATTATTCCCACCTATTCCTGAGATGTTAGCCCTTGTTCCAGAAGTACCAGCAGCAAATGAACTTTGTCTCCCCTGAACTAGTTGAACAGTCACCCTTCCATCATGAATAGTTGCTTGTTGTCTTGGATTGGAAGAATTTTTTAGCTGATTGTTGGTAGTAGGGAAACGAGATGAGACGATAGTTGACAATAATGACATTATTTTATTAATGGCATCAATTGGGTCATCTCCTTGCTTAAACACAGGAACTGCTAGATCGGAGTCTATCTGAGGAAATCCAGTCACATGTGTTTGTTGATTAACTATGGAGACAATATAACCAATTTGAGGAATTGATTGTGGTTATGGACAAGCATCTCGATGTATAGTGGATGAGTAAGCATTAGGATGCGATGTTGACGGATAAGTGATTTCATGAGGTGTGGATGGATAAGTAGTTGAATAATGTTGTGTGGGATGAATTGATCCATATTGAGGAGACTGAGATGGTGAAAACTGTTGTTGGAACTGAGGATTGTTGTATGAGGATTGATAAGTGTTGAAGTGTGATGGTGTCATTTAATGATTAGCAACTAGTGTAAGTGGATCTTGATTGCGTTCACGCGTAATACAGACTTCATTTGCATGGAGTTTATGTTGTTTAAGATATGCATGAAGCTGATCAAAGTTGGTGGTATGCAAATCTCTTACAAGTTTGATATCAGTCACAAACTTACTCTATTCAGGTGGAAGAATATTTAAGAACTTGGTATTGACTTGAAATTGCTCCAATTTCATATTGTAAATATTCATGTCATTGATCAGCTGAGTAAATCTCAAGTAATACTGAAGAAGTGATTCCCCCTTGATGTGAGCAAACTTATCAAATGCATCATACAGTTTACACTCTCTTTCCTGCTTTGTCAATGAGGTACCTTGCATTAGTAGTTGAACTCTTTCCCAGAGATCCTTGGAAACTCTGTGATGATTAACGAGAGAATAGACATCAGTTGGTAGTCCCTAAAGAATGATATTAGTTGCCTTGAGATCACAATCAGCTTCAATTTTCTCAGTTGCAGACAATTCCTCATATTTCTTTGTCCTGGACACACCATTTTCTTCTATCGTACGCCAAATGAGTGGACCATGTTCAACTGATTCAAGTATCATTATTCCTTGCTCTCTGTTTTGCATATAAAGTACCATTCTGCTTTTCCAGGAATCATACAGGTGTTTCTCCAACATTGATAGACGATTGTCAGCACCATAAAGTATCAAGAATTCAGCAAGGGTATACATTGTTTCTTTGATGTTATTAGATTACTTGTTGATCAGATAGTGATAAGAAGTAATTATGTTAAAGTGAGATGTCTTTTAGGTGTATTAAGTCTTAAAACTACACGAGATTTTACAATTCTTGATTAAACCGGAAAATAACATTTCACGGGATTTTACAAATCAAAGAAAGAAACCGTATAATTTAAATAATGATTAATTCATCTTTTAGGAAGTGATTAATTCGCCTTAGGAAGGAAAATTGCTAATTCGTCTTCCACATGAAAATTGCTAAATCACCTTGCTAATTCGCCTTGCTAATTCGCCTTACAAGAAAAGCAACTAATTCGCCTTCAAGGAAAAATTGCTAATTCGCTTTCAAGAAAAATAACTAATTCGCCTTCAAGAAAGAAAACTAATTCGCCTTCAAAGAGAAATAGCTAATTCGCCTTCAAGAACAATCATAATTCGCCTCCTGCAAAAACGAACCTTAACTTTTCCAAGACACTAAAAGACTCACTTTTTGACGTTTTATTTAAAATTTCTTGTACAACTTACTTATCTAAGCCTAGTAGAACCTTAAAAATACAAACTTTAGACTTTTTAACATAAAATTTTCAAATCAAGATTTGGACACAAAAACACTTTTTCAAACCAAAGCTTATAAAAATGAATATTTTTATGAATTTTCCAAGGTTTTGCTTGTATAACTAGATAATACTAAGACAAAGGAAGAAGAAAGTAGTAAACTTTATGGTTTTTAAACCCACAAAAAGTGAAAAAAATTTATATGATTCGAACCAAATGAATGAACAAGAATAAGAAGAGAAAAACACACACAAGAACTTTATTATCACCCCATGGCTCTTGATACAAATTGTAGAATCTAAGTAATATTTCAACACACAAAGAATTATGAAGAAATGTAGAGAGAGAAAGAGAGTGGGAAGTTGTTTCTAGTGAGAGAAAGTGGAAGAGAAAAACATATATTACTATGTGTGAAATGAAACAACCAACACCCTTTCCATAGCATGAAAAGGGTTTAAATACTTAGTATGACCGGTCATGGCCTTGGCATACATGGGCTTTCCATGCGCCTTTGGCTAACTAGCCTACTTAGTTTCCAAATATTACTATACGGGCTATCTAACGATATTAATGGAAGTGACTGATACTTTCGTATTCCTAACAGAGTGTATGGTTGTTTTTTATTGTGATTGATGGTTGTCCAAAACTTGTATAGGTAGATGATCGATACAGTTGCAGTTAAGTAAATTGGCTTGTATAGCTTGTGGTGTCTTAGAATTTCAACGACAAATCTCAGCATTGTATCGGTAATATGTGAATCTAAAGCCACCCGCTGGTTGTTCTTCTTGATGACAAGTCTGTTAGCACGTGGAACCAACTGTTCTTTAGAGACAATTTCAACTTAAGAATTTGTTCTTGACATGTTGAATTATGAGAATAAGATTCCAACTTTGATTAGTTTCACATGAATACAAACTTAAGCACATTTTCTTTTCATTTTCTGTTTTTATTCACTCTGTCTGTTTTGTATGGACGGGCATTTCTTTTTGTCCATACTTATGTCATTTTCTTTCTCATGTGCCTTTATTCTTGCTTTTGCTGACACAAGACGTATGCTCTTTTCTTTTCACATACGATTCTTATCTCTCGTTCTGTTTTTAATTATTCTCACTTAAAATTAAGTTTTTTGATACTATTTCTACGAGATAAAAGATGGAAGATTGCACGAGAATTTTTAGTTTTCTCATGCTTTAAAAGTGTTCATCTTAACCAATCTTTGAAGAAATAACATCTTTTGTATGGAAGAAAAACTTTTCAGAAAACGATTGATTCGCATGAGAGTGAGTTTTCCTTTTAATAAAGTGACTTTGAGCCCCGAAGATACACTGATTTGCTAAATGGGTACATTATCAGATTTTTGGTAATAACTAGCCCTAATAGCCATCCTGATTTATTAGAAGCTCATAGTCAAATTATTCCAAAATAGACTCAAAAGAACTTTTGACTTGGAAATTCAGTTCGCAAAGGCATTTTGTTATGTTAAAAATGAATAGATAATGACGTGTAAAAATCTGTAGCAATAAAGTTTATAAAATCTGCACACATCATTACTATTATTTTTTAGAAAATCATCTCGAATGAGATTAAGTGCCTCAGGAAAACCACACGTAGTACAAGTACTAGTATAGTGATCCTTTTCACTAGTGGGCTAAATCCGAAGATCGAGCATGAGTATTATAAATAATACCCTAGTGCACTGTGGTGAAATTTACAAGAGATATATCCAGATATAACACTTAAAGTGAGAAAGATAGTTTATTTCGAAATATTCTTATATCTAAGACGACTGGGTCACTAAGTTGCTAACAACGGTTTTCAAATATTCTTAAACAGATGCAACCCAACGACGCTAACAATGTAAGAGAATACCCTAGACCGGATGCAACGTAGATCACTGACACGTCTTTCGATTTAGAAATATTTGTTAAACTATTTTTGACATTATCACAGATAATAAATAGTACATGTATTCATTCTTATGGAAACGTAATCAATTTCATCGTGTTTTCGGTCCTGACCCGACCGGCAGCGTCTAAATAGAATTTTTGTAGCAGATTAAGGTGATATGTGTCGTATAATAAATCTAGATATTTAGAAAAGTGATTTTAAACGCAATGGAAATATTAACAAAACTTTGGTAACGTTTTAAATCATCAAACTTTGAGCTTTTAAGGGATCCCGACACAAAAAGAAGAACCTGAGACCCTCCTAGGATCCATTTTCGGTCAAGATAAGCCACAAGGGACAAGAAGCTAGGTTGTCTCAACCTAGTACCCTTATATTCTCCACCACCTCAAACATGATTATTCGTTCATTCATTTTGAAATCAAAAAAAAATATACATCTCTCTTCTCTCTCTCTCTATTTCGGACGAAGCACCAAGAAACAAGAAACATTTAAATTTTAAAGATTACCAAGAACACGGGGTTAAAAGATCGATAGTGGGTTGATATTAGATAGACGCGGGTTATAGAAAAAGGTTTTGGGTTCTTTCTCTTGCGTCAAAATTGAACCAAACTCGCCAAAGTTGTAAGTTTTCTAAATTTGATTTAAGTTGTACTTCTATGCTTGTTATGGTGTCTTAATACTAGTTGTACAAGTTGATCGTCGTAAAAATCAATTCTTGAAAACGAAAAGTGTATAAAAAGTTTTGTGTTTGTGCGTCGAACTCAAACAAAAAGGAACAAGAGTCAAAATTTTAAATATTTTGGTTGTGGTGGTATTTTTATAATTTTGTCAAAAATACTATTTGAGCTTATTTTGAAAGATGCTTAAAGATAAGCATAGTTTGAGCTTATTTTATTGTTGGGCTTTAGTTGGTTTCGGCAAAATAAAGAAAAGGAGAGAAAAATATTGGACTTGGCCCATTTGATTTGTTATGGCTTATTCGGCTTATTGCTTATTCAAGACGTTTCCCCCGTAGGAATTAATAAAAATAAAATATAAACAATAAAATTAAAAAAAAAATAAAAATGCAACAATCAGACATCACCAATGTATTTACGTTTCCTAAGCTCATGACACCGAAACTCGACATAATTGAATACAATAAATAGATATATAATGCCTACATTGCCCGTGATGATGTCAACCCTTAACATCCAGTATCGACAAAAACGTTCGTTTCTATTTTTTTGATAGCTAGTCACCCGAACGGGGAAGTCTCCAAATAGATCTATTTATAATCCATTCGCCTCACATAATAAATCCACGACTAACATAATTTGAATTTAACATTCAATGATTCATGGGCACAGTGGGTTATCGCTATTTCAGTATGCAAAACGTAATCATGATAAAAATGTACACATGCGTCCAATTTGTAAAACGTGCATATGTTTACTTACACCCCCAACATATAAAAGTATGATTAAAAGTAAAACGTGGGGCTATGAACTCACCTCAAATGAATTTGAACAGAGATATATCACAACTGATTAAAGCGTCACAAATAAAAGACTGAAATGCACCATAATAAAGTATAGTTCGATTAAGAAACTGACAAAACATACAATACGAAATAGTACACAAACAATCCACATATCTAACTTGTAGTGACTTTTAGAATAAAATCATTGATGTATTATGATTAATAAAGGTTTATTGATCTTTTATAATTAACCATTGTACTATCGTTTGGCTATCATTAAGCGATAAAGGTCCAATGACATGACCTACGAGGAATTTAGGGACACTTTACAATCGAGTAAACCAACAACTCATCGATACGCATCCGAAGATGCCTCAATATCCTTTATAAAAATCCTACAAATAATAGCACATGTAGTTAAAAATTGATATTTTAAATCATAAGGAAAAATGTAATTGAATATATAATTATAAAAGTAGATTAAAAGAACTATTTTTTGGAGAAATAGAAGTAGTTATAACTTGAACAGTACATATCAATTCTTATTCTCAACAAATAACTTGATTCCGGTAGTCAATGAAGATCTAATAAGACTCTACTTTTCAAATATATAAGTTATTTTTAACCACCTATGTTTTATCAATTAATCTCTTTTATACTCAAATAAAGTGGGAACAATTAGGGTTTTATGTATTTTGAATAAGTTTACTTAATATTTTCATAAAACAAGCATATAACAATATATATATTATCAAGCATGATATATAAATGTAAAAGAGTATAAGGATGATAATGGAACCTTGTTTGAAGATTTAACAACACTTATACAATTTTTCCCAAAATCAAGATCCAAAAGTTTCCAGCTTAACACTTCAAAAACACTTTTCTTGGCAAAATCTTTTTCCAAACTTACAAATCTTCAATCTTCTTAGAACACCTTAGGAAATGATAATAATAACACAAATAGATCAAGAAAATCAAGCAATGGATTGCTTCTTGGAGTAGACTTTGGAGGCCGTGTGCTCTAATGGAGTGTAAAAGAGGAATTATGAATTTTCAAGTAAAGTGAGAAGTGTAGATGATGTTTTCTCTTAACCCTTGCACTCCTATTTATACTAGCTAAGAACCTACATATTATCCTTAGGTCACTTAGAGCCTTGCAAGGTGTCTAATGGTATAGCACAAGGTTGTTGAGAAATCAATGGCTTGGTTGGCTAGTCATTAGCATCAAGATGGTGAAGAGGATACATGCAATGAAGGTTCTTATTGATTGCAGGTGACCAAAGGCCTCTATATGGCATATGTACACGTTTTAAGGGTAAGGTGATAGTGAAATGTATGCCTTTGTGCATTTCTATTTAGTGTATAATTAATATATAAAGCCTAAAGTAACATAGTGTTAAATTAAAAGTATTAACTAGCATATTTAGAATGTTAAGTACAATATCCTTAGAGTCTGAAAATGTCAGTGTCTAAATATATTGAGTATTTTAATTATACTTTTAAGTATTGATTCAAATAGTGGTTATTCGATGAAGCGTAGATAAATAAACGTGCCTTCCGGAAGGCTTAAACGACTTTAACTGCTCAAACGTAAACATATATACTAAACCAACAAAAATAAAAATGTGTCAATGAGATAATTAACCTCTTAGATAAAATCAAATAACACATGATTGATTACAATCATTTAATCGTTTACATGCCCATATTACATTGTATGATCATTTTCAGTTATTACTCGTATTTAACTTAAAGGTTTTACGTTTATCAGCGAGCAAACGCGTAAAACCCTAAAAAAAATTATGAATTACATAATGTCATACAATGACCTAAAATACGAGGTGTTATAAGCACAATAAGGTTTTTGGTGGTCTTGGGTTTCAGGCCACAAGGTGGTTCGGTTATACTTGGATAATCGACCAAGGATGATTGGTCGAACCGTGGTACCCGATTAAACCTTAGTTCGGTTGAACAATGGTGACCGACCTATCCTTGGTTTGGTTACACCTTGACTGACCAAACACTATGGATTCGTTGGACTAGGTTGACCGACCTTGGCATGGGTCGGTTGTCATGGTTCGACCGACCGATGAGCTTTGGCTCAAGTGGTTCGATTTTGGACTTCAAGTCTTTGTGTTTTAAGTCTTCAAGTCTTGAACTTCTAAAATTCACCAAAGTCTTTCACAAGCATTTCATTAAACACTTTGTCTTCACCTTCAAAAATCACTAGTCTTCATATTTAATGTTCAACGGTTAAACCTTTTTGTTACCAACTAGCAAGATTAGTGTTTTAAGCTACCAATTCAACACAATACATTCAAACAATCAAAACAAACACACCCTAAGGGTGGTTCGGTTGGGAAACACGCAACAAACATCCCTCTTTGATCAACTTAATCAATGATTTACTTAAATTCGAGCTAACACTAGTCTACTAACACCATTATATACAAAAACCCTTAAGAAAATTTAACATCTAAACACTTTCAATTTTTTATGAACCCTAAATCAAAAACTTTGATTTTTTAAAGATTTCTAGAGAGATGAAAGAATTCTTGTTGCTAGTGTATTTAAAAGATGATTATTAACGACTTTCGTGTTTTACCTTTGATAAAAAAACGGACTCTTGTTTGTCTTGTGGTTTGGCCGATCCTAGAGAAGAAAGAAAAGGGAGAAGGTTTTTTGGGTGAAATGTGTAATGTGTGTGGGTTGGATAGGCTGGATGGGTATTTAGGGGAGGGGTTTTGGTTTTTGGCAAAACTAGTCCCTAGAGGTTTTAAACTCTATTAAACTAAGCCTAAAGTTCATGCATTACCCCCTAACACCTTAATTTAAAACTAATTTGCATTTTAGGTCCTAAAGATAGTTAACTAATAAAAGTTATACTAAATACTCTTAAGTTTGGAACTATTTTGCAAAGATAGTCCGAAAGTTAATCTCGTTAACTCCCCCTCAAACGATGACCCATTAAGTGAGTTAATCATTTTTTCAAAATCATTTTCACAATACTTATTAAAAATTAAATTTTTTGAAAATAATTTCTCTCCCTCAAACAAATACCCGCTTTTCTATTTAAAGAGCTGTAGAATTTGTTTGAGTGTTCAAGATTTCTTGATCGTTTTTCCTAATTAATTATGATGAATTATTTTTAAACATTATTTGGAAATTTTCATATAAAATCTCGTTCTCCCCCTTGAACAAAGACCGTAGTCTATTGAAAGATTTCTTGGATTTGTTCGAGCGTTTGAATTTTCTTGAAAATCTTTTTCCATTTAAATGACAAAACTGATTCTTATTTTATTTCCAGAATTTTTTGAAAATTTTGTTTAACTCGAGCATGTTTGATAAACACATTTTGAGGAAAATTGCTTGAGTTAAAGAAAATTAATCTTTTAAGGACAAAATGCACTTTTTGACGTACATTTTCCTTTTTAGATAGCGCGAGTTGTGTAGCAAAGTATACACAAGTCATGTTCTTGAGTTTCAAAACTTGGAATGTTTTGATTCTTTAAACTCAAGACCGAAAAGACTTCTCTTTTCGTTGTTAAGGATAACTGCACTTAAGCGTATTTCCTTTTCTTTAGAGACCGGGTTATTATCTCATATTTAATAACAAACCATAAGAAAATTTGAGAAGACATGTTTAAAAATGTTTTAAACTTTCAGTCGAACTTTATCTACAATCCCGTGTCATTATTGAATGACATTTCTAAGGTCGTAGATATTATCGATTCCGAAAGACATGTCGAGAAGATTCTTTTTGGTTTTTGAAATTTTTTGATTTTATATTTTGTTTTTGAAATTTTATATTTTTGTATTTGATTTTTCTAAAAATATATTTGAAAAATGAAAATCCTTTTGTTGTTTTTAATTTTATAAGCTATTATACTTATAGTACATGTGATACATGAAGTAGTAATCATAATTACTCTTCGTCAGACTCTGCAAGACGTTTCAGCTCTTTCGATGTGATGCTTTGCATACGAAGGCGGTTGATCAGAAATTCAAAGCGTTCTCTTGCGAGTGCTTTAGTGAATATATCCGCCATCTAATAATCAGTCTTAACAAAGTATAGCTCAACAACCTCATTTTCAACTTGATTTTTAATAAAGTGGTATCGAACAACGATGTGTTTCGTCCTTGAGTGTTGCACTGTGTTGCAAGATAAAGCAATGGCGCTTTTTGTGTCCGAGTACAATGGGATTTTGTTGAAGTTAATCCATAGTCAGTTAAACGGGAACGCATCTAGAGGATTTGAGCACATCAACTAGATAAGGATATATACTCTGCTTCAGTTGTTGATATTGCGGTACACTTTTGTTTCTTGGATGACTAGCTGACAAGCTTTTCTCCTAGGAACTGTGCACTTCCCGATGTACTGCGTCTTGTATCTTGGAAACCTGCATGGTCAGCATCTGCAAAAGCTGTTAGATTAAAATCGGTGTCCTTCGGATACCACAGACCCATATTAATGGTTTCTTTGAGGTACCGAAAGACCCGTTTAACCGCAGTTAAGTGCTTTTCGGTAGGCTTTGCCAGGTACCGGGTACACATGCAAATAGCAGACACTAGGTCAGGGTGACTTGCTGTGAGGTACATTAGGGATTTGACCATTCCTCGATAACGAGTTAGGTCAACTAGAGTCCCGTTTGGATCCTCATCAAGTTTTGACTGTCCCACCATGGGGATGTCAACAGTATCACATTGGTCTAAACCATACTTTTTGAGCATTTCAAGAGCATATTTAGATTGATTAATGAAGATGCCTCTAGGACTTTGAGAAATTTGAAGTCCAAGAAAAAATGACATTTGTCCCATCATTGACATCTTAAAATGTTTGCTTATTTGGTTTGAAAATTTATCACAAAAGATTAGATTAGTGGATGCAAAAATTATGTCATCAACATAGATTTGTACCAGTATGAGATGATTGCCTTCTTTCCGAGTAAATAATGTCGGATCGACTACACCCTTGATAAATTTTTGACTTAGAAGGAATTTGGAGAGCAAGTCGTACCACATGTGAGGAGCTTTTTTCAACCCATAAAGTGCTTTCTTCAATCTAAATACATGATTCAGATGATCTTGATTAACAAACCCTTCAGGTTGACTTACGTACACCTCTTCCTTTAAAATCCCGTTCAGAAATGCCGTCTTCACATCCATCTGAAATAATACCATATTCTTGTGTGCAACATATGCTTAGAATATTCTGATGGATTCAATGCGAGTGATAGGTGCAAACGATTTTTCAAAGTCAATCCCCTCTTCTCGATGATAGCCTTTTGCATCTAACCGAGCCTTATTTTTCAGCACACTGCCATATTCATCAAGTTTCACTTTAAAGATCCACTTTAAGCTGATGATCATAGCTTTGTCTGATCTTGGTACTAATTCCTATACCTTAAGCCGCTCAAACTCATGAATCTCCTATTGCATAGCTTCAATCCAGCTAGATTCGATCATGGCTTATTTGTAATTCTTCGGCTCTTATTTAGCTAAGAAAGCGTGGAAATAACACCATAAAGCATCGGTAGAAAGTTGACGTCTTGTAGAAACAGGTTTTGATGGATCGTCGATGATTGTTGTAAACGGATGATCTTTTGTCCATCTTTTTGTGTAAATTGGAGGTTGTTGGAAAATGTGCATGTTTGAAGTGTCTATAATCCTTGAAGATGACTCAGTTGAACTGGTGTCTGGAGGAGCAACTGGATTTGTAAACGTATCACTATCAAACTCTACAACTTCTTCATTTCGTTCAAAATTTGTAGAACTGACACTACTAGAATATTGGACAACAGTGACGGAAATTAGCGACTGGATTATTCTGTCGCAAAAAAAGATTCACAATGACAGATTGGTGATAACTTAGCTACGGAATTAGCCTTTATAAGTTAGTGACAACTTAGCGACTGATTAGTAACGAGACTAGAGATGGAAATTTTCATCTGTCGGAGATATATCGCTAAAAGTATTCATACTGAGATGGAGGTAACGACGAACTTAGGTTGCAACTATTAGCGACAAAATTACGATAGTGTAGCGATGGATTTATTTTACCAGTCTCAAATACATTGCTTAAATTTTCCAATTAGCTATGTATTAAAGATATACTTGGGTATAATAATTTATGACAGATTTTAGAGGGAGAAGTGCGTGATGGGTTGAGAACAAAGAATTAAGTCATTTTTAATCCGTCGTAAGTTCTGCCAATAAAAAGACACACATGCACCATGGTGGACATTAACTGATAATGTTGTGTGAATATGTACGATTATAAATTTGTCAAGGTAACCAAAACAAACGACGATT
>BQNB010172139.1:0-13493 GCA_026074375.1 Tanacetum coccineum
ACCAAATTTAAAATCTTTTAAACCATTCGAAACGCGCGATCATGAACTTAACCGATTATCAATTCACGCTTCGCCGAGGAAAAACGACCCGGGAGGTTTTTAGAAATAACTTTGGTTAAAAGATTAAATTTCTAGAACCCGATGGAAATACTACTATACTATAATTGTTTAATCCTTATACAATATTTTACATATACGTGTTTGGATGGAATCAGGGAGCGCCCAGTCTAGGGCGGCCCCCTTAATTTTAAGGAGACCGGCCACCTATTTAAGGGGACCGCCCATAGACTGACGCTCCTCCAGTTTGTCCTATAAATACTGGACTTTTCCCCACTATTTTCTCACATTTTTCACTCATTCTTTCTGATCTAAAACAGCCCACACATCTCATTAAAATCCTTTGATCATCTAATCATAAAGCTTTGTTTCCAAGTGATCAAAGCTCAATTCCTCAAGTGCAAGAGAAGAATACTTCCATCATCAAGTGAAGAAGTATTACACCTCAAGTGTGTATTGAAATCTTGTTGCATCCATATCATAACTTGTAAATCATTTGTAAATCTTATAAAGTTGTGTAGTAGATAAATCTTTGTTATTGTTGTAATTAAAATGTGAATCGAGAGAATTCATACCAAGTTTTGTTATAGTTTAGTGGAGAAAGTAAAGTGAAGTAGTGTAGTAGTGGTGTGAAGATAAACAAAAGTGTGAAGAAGTTGCGAAGTGTGAAGATGTGTTGTGAAGGACGAGAAAGTCTGAACAATTAGTGAAGTCGTGATAGATTGGTTCTAGCTAAGATTAGAACTCGACATCTAGCTTAGTGTCGGAAATTGATATAAGCAAAAGTTGTGTACGGTTTTCTCCGCCATAAGGGAGTTTGTTGACATAGTGAAGAAAATTATCGAGTTTGGAGCTCGGGGAGTGGAGTAGGGCGAAGAGGTGCTTCGTTACTGAACCACTATAAATCATCGCGTTGTGGTTTGATTGTTCTTACTCTTATCTCTTGTCTTACCTTATTTGCTCATACCATCCTATTAATTGTTTAGATAAGTATATTGTTTATATTGTGCAAGTGTTGAATTCACATAAAGTCGAGTCTAAGTTTTTATTAACAAACATAAACATTAAATTAAAAAGCGGTAAACTATTCAACCCCCCTTCTAGTTTTCCACAATTTTGATAATCACAAAATGTAAAAACGATTAATGAAAAATTGTTTATAAACAAGTAATTAGTAGTAAATTTTCATTTCAAAATTTTAATCACTTAAAGGTAGGAATAAATAAATGCTTAATGCATTTTATGATCAAAGAAATTTTTATTCAACCTCACATTTTTTATAAAAATGTCACAAACATTTTTATAACTTTTATAAAACATTTTTGGATTTAAAAGAAATGTTTTATGTAACACCCCCAAATCTGGGTAGCAGCGGAATGTTGAATATCCGAGGGCGTTACTTCATAGATCAATAGCACAAGATATGAGAACGACCACTAAACGTGTCGTTTTTAAAAAGATACATTGGATTAACAAAATACTTGTTCATTACATAAGCTCATGGCTTTAAATTGTTCGACAATATAAGTAAAGATTTCGGTTTATAACAAATGTTCCCAAAATGTAATACGCCCAAAATCTTTAGTACTGACTCTTTCCAATGAGTGACCCCCAATGTATCTGAGCACCTAGTGCCTTATTGACCTCAGAAAACATGCTTAAAATGTCAACATAAAGTTGGTGAATTCATAGGTTTATGTAAATCAATAGTAGGACCGCAAGATTTCCAAGTGTATGATTAAGCAACAGATGCAAACATCATAAAAAGTAATTACGTTTTCCTAAGCTCATGACAGTGAAGCTCGACATGTGTGAATGCAATAAATTGCCAATATTTGCCGCGGTAGATGAGGTAGGCAAACCCGCAACATCCCAAACCGACATTGTATACCTTTTGTTGTCCGCAACCTGCACAGTGAGCGCTACTCACGGGCTACTCACCCAAACGGGGATGTCAATTCCAAATAGATCTATTTATAACATTCGCGCTCACAATCTAGTAATTGACAGTTCATGATAAAGGGCTCAATGGTTTATCCCTGCTTAGGCAAACACGTAATCATAGTATAAAATGTACACTTGCGTCCAATTTGTAAAACAAAGCATGTTCTCACCCCAAAGATGTAAATCATGTAAATAATTGTAAAACATGAGGCTATGAACTCACCTTAGTAAATAGTCCTCTGAAAATGATAAATATATCCAAGAACGGTAAATGAATCACACCGTCAAATACCTAAGTAAATACGGCCAGTCTTAGTCTACAAGTTTAGGCTAAAGACTTAATGTATAAACTACAATAGATTGCTAGTTTATATATACTGTTATCACTTGTGTGGTGGTGTACACAAGTAGGGGTAGGGCTGTCTACGTCTCTACCTCCCCCATACACTGTGGAAGACGGTATTGGGACCCATAACCCGTGGAAGACGGTATTGGGAGTTACTTACTTACTTTTTTTCTACTTGTGTGGTGGTGTACATGTTTATTGTATTTGTATTCACTTGATGGCTCTTGGGAAGGTATACGATCACATACGTTCTAGTTTACGTATAAACGTTATTAATAAATATTCATATTTATTAAGTCGTGGTTAAACTTGTATAATATCCGAATATAACTCGTCCGATACGTTAAGTATTGATAAAATCACTTTCGTTCATGAAGTACCCTTAGGTTTTCTATATTTACAAAAACAGTCCCTATTTTTATGAAAATATGGTATTTATACTTTAAACCCTTAGGTTTCTAAAGTTACACTTTTAGTCCTTCAACTTTTCAATAATTACACCTTAGGTCCTTATGTTCTCAAATAGTCCTTTAAGTTCCAGAATTGTCAAAACAGCCCCTAGACTTTATGGAAAACAGTTTTGACAGTTTTAACCCTCAAGTTTCAAAATTGACACTTTTAATCCCTCAATTTACAAAAATTGCACTTTAAGTTCGATTGAGTTCTAAAAAGTGGCAACAAGTTTTATTAAGTTCAATAAGCTACATAAGCTGTTGTCAGCCTATAAATAAGCTCGGATGAGCTTATTTTGGCTTATTGAGCTTATTGGGCCTTATTGGACCCGTTAAGGTCCAATAAGCTATTTAAAGGTCCAAGTTAAATTTCAAAAACACATAAGCCCTCATTAAGCTTATTTAAGCTTAATAATTTTGTTTTTTGGCTGAAAAATAAGCTCGGATGAGCTTATTTGAGCTTATTCGAGTTTGTTGGGCTCGTTAGCCCATCAACCTTAACCCGAAAGGTTTGCAAAAAGTCCATTAAAGTATTCCTCATTTGATCCAACTCATTCTCTTATCTTATTAAGCTTATTTGGGTCTGATTAAGCTGTTTTTACCTTGTGGCTTATTTAATAAGCCATTAAGCTTCGATAATGGGCTTTGGGCCCGATTATGAGCCCGAAAGTATTTTAAGTACTTGGGCTTGATCTATTAAGGTCCAATAACTTTTCTAGGTTTATTATAAGTCTTTTAAGTTGATTAAGCTCACAAATAAGTTGTCTAAGCTTATTTGTGGCTTATGAGCTTTGTTGGGTCACGGCAATGGGCTACCTAGCCCATTACGGGTCCGTTTTGGTTTTTGAAAATACATAGGGCCTATATAAGCCCTAATAAGCACATTAGGCTTTTGAATAAGCACATAGAGCTTATTTCTAGTTCATGGGCCCCACTGCATGGTCTGTTGGGCATGTCTTGGCCTAACAAGGCCCATTAGTGGTCCATTTACTCTTCTAGCAACATATATGGTTCGGTACTAGTTCTAGCAATACATTTAAGTTTGTTTAGCTTATATAAAGGTCGTGTAACACATGCAAACGTTTGTTAACCTCGTATACTCCTTCCCAAGCCAATATGTCATGTTTACTTGAAATGTTTACGTGTGGTTTTTATGTATTTTGAGTATAAGGGTTTTGTATCAACCTTATTTTCCTTACCCGAGGTTAAATGAAAGTGTCTAGTCCATATTCGATTATTTTGTACTTTTTTATCACATCCTAGCACCACACAAGTATTTTATATGAGCATGCAAAAGTGCATGAGCCATGTATGGTTGCATTCATATATGGTCACGTTAACTTGTTAGTTACCAACTAATGTGATCCAAGACTAGTAAATAAGGAAAGAATGCATGATACGAGTACGTATAAGTTTGTACATGACTTACAAAGGGTCCTAGAGTTCTAAGTTTTTGAACATGAAATTACAAAGGTGCCTAGAGTTCTTGGTTCGAGGGTATGCGCTGTCTATGGCCACCCTAAATGCTGTGTACATCGATCGTGAGATAATCCTATATCCTAAGCTCCAAGACTTATAAAAAAACAACTCGTAGCTCGTAAACCTTCTTGTGACTTGTTTATAGATTTAAATATTTTAAGTGTCTTCTATACAAAACGCAATGACTGTGTTTTGTTCCTGTTAAATAGTTGATTACTCAAAACGCAATTGCATCTCAACGGAAAAAATGCAACATGGTTATCCAAACAAAACGCAATCTAGTCTTTCTTATCAATAGCACTACAGGCAAAACGAATCACGAAAATACAGGCAAGACGCAACCATTATTTCCTAATCAAAACGCAACCACGAGTTTCTGAACTAAACGCAGTCAAGGGTATTCATCAAAACGCAACCTATGATATATATGAGCAAAACACAACCTAGAGAACAAAAACGCAGCCAAGAAGTCCTAAGCAAAACGCAACGAAGAACACTTAAGGCAAAATGCAATTACGAACATCTAAGTAAAACGCAACCAAGAATGCCAAGACAAAACGCAACCAATAACATGAAAAATGCTCAGATTTTATCTTTTAAATCAAGGCTTCCTAGAGAGAACTAGATCATGCCATACATTAACGGATGTACACTGACTGATTTATCAACAACAAACGGCTAATACAAACAACTTACGACCACTATTCGGACTTTAAAAATAAACTTTGCACGAAAATCACACAGACCATAATTTAAAGATAGGGGACAATTAAAACATAAACGAAGCATCATGCATGTAATATGGAGCAAACTCAGCAACAAAAACTCAAATGGAAACACTAACCACGAAGTAGATGATGAATAAGCACGAATATCTACATAACATAAGATTCAATGAGTTTTAAGCTACGATGTTATAGATACAACATATTAAAATGATGACGAGCTAAAACCAAGAATTACCTAGGCAAAAAATCACACAGATGATTTCAAGACAGGCAAATCGCAACGATGGCTGTGTTTTGAGTTTGAGAGAGAAAGTAAAAGGGTTTGACTAGTTTTTGATAGGTTTGACCAGGTCAAAACGCAACTCGCATTTATACTAGGCTTAGCTTTCAAAGAATGGCAATTTTGACCCCTCCTTTTCTTATTTCTTTTCATCTAAGGTTTAATGGCAACTAAGGGAAATAAGAAATTGCATAAATGGCACACTTGGTCCTTTATATTTAACAAGCCTAGGAAACATATAGCAAATAGCACATAAGACCCTATACTTGCATATAACAGACACATTCGGCCCTTGTTGAGTTAACTCAAGTTTAACTCCCCCTTAAACCATAACCCCTTTAGTTATCAAACCTTTCTCAATTATGTATACAATGTGTTAAAATGCCCGTTAGATGCCATAAATTTGAACAATACTCTCCCCCTCAAACAATGATGACAAGTTAATAATATATGCTTCATGTATTAATTAGATATAACCACTCTTGTAGATGGTGCCAGATCACTTTAATTTGATGTTGGGACATTTTGCTTCTCTATAATTCTATTTCTAGTCTACATTGTGTACCTTTAGCTGAATAGTTAATTAGAAAGTAAGCATCGACGTATCTGTGACTAAATACTAATTAGTAGATACGAATCAATAGGGAGTACGATGTAGCAAATGGGGCCACAACTCAATTTTACAAACTAGTTATATATTACTATTGTTTGAAATCACTGAAGTATCTTATCATCATCATTATTATTGTGAACATTATTTTAAAAAAAATCATTAATTCTCTTTAGCGTACTATTAATATTAAAGAAAAAGTCAAGAAAAAATGTCGCACAAAATCATAAAAAAGAAAAAAAGAAGAAAAAAAGAGTAAATAGTGAAGAGACATTAAAAGTCATTAAGACATCCCCTGATTAAGAGGTTATAATTATTGGACCAAATGTGTGAACGTATGTGAATAAGTAAGATTAAAACGCCCTTAAAAAGTTCATTTTAAACAACAAACACCACATACATTAGTAGTGAAGTTGATTGTTGACTAGACGATAATAATCGATGTCATATGATATCCTTATTAGAGTTGTCGGTTTCTAGCCTTCCCTCGCATCATCCAGGAAAACGTGACAGGACGGCATCACATGCGCACTGGATTTCACGTTTTTGGGTGTCGCGGTGTTATGACCAGTCGTGTGGTTCGATATTTTCTTTTGTCTTTTTTTTTCTCTTTTTAATATAATGACACCATATTTTGCAGGACAACACCACTTGAAATGAAAGAAGGGTGTGTTTATTATTTTGTCAGATTCTAATATTATGAGAAAAAATTTGATATGACCATACACCATTAGGGTATCTTGTGCTCTTACACCCATTTTTAACACGGGTTAGGTTATGAAGCAAAGTGAAGTTGTGAAGCAAAGTGAAGTTGTGAAGAAGAGAGAAGTTGTGTAGTGAAGCTAAGTTGTGAATTGTCATGAAGTGGTGTGTTGTGTTATGATAGATTGGTTCTAGCTAGGATTAGAACTCGACATTTATCTTAGTGTCAGAAATTGGTGTAAGCTAAGTTGTGTATGGTTTTCTCTGCCTAAAGGGAGTTTGTTGACGTAGTGAAGAAAACTCTCGAGTTTGGTGCTCGAGGAGTAAAGTAGGGCGAAGAGGTGCTTCGTTACCGAACCACTATAAATGTGGATTGATCTTTCCATCTCTTATCTCTTATCTTACACATTTATTTACATCTTATCATTACTTACTTGATTAGTTAAATTGTCTATATTGTGCATATTGTGAATTCACATAAAGTCGAATCTAAGTTTTTATAAACAAACATAACATTAATTTAAAAAGCGGTAAACTATTCAACCCCCCTTCTAGTTTTCCACAATTGGTATCAGGAGCCACGTCAAACAAGAATTTTAAAATAAACTGTATTTTAAAACTTGAATCGATCTATGGAATCGGAAAAATATTTAGAAGGGCAATCTATGCAAAGACCACCACTATTTGAAGTGATGGATTTATTTATTGGAAAAATAGATTCGAAACTTACGTGAAATCAAAAAATTTAGATCTTTGGTATGTCATTACCTTTGGTGATTTTTCTCCTATTCAAAATAATCTCGAAACTAAAAAGGATGAAATTGTACCATTTGATAAACAAAACGATGATCTTAAAAAGAAACTTGCTAAAAATAATGAAGCAAAAATGGTGATTTATAATGCTTTACCACGTAAAGAATATGAAAGAATTTTTATGTGTAAAACCGCAAAAGAAATTTGGGACACCTTATTAATCACTCACCAAGGTAATAGTCAAGTCAAAGATAATAAAATAGATCTTCTCGTTCAACAATATGAAAAATTTACGATTCCGAAAGAGGAATTGATAGATAATGCTTTTGCTATATTTAATACTATTATTACTAGTCTAAAAGCACTTGATGAAGGTTTTTCTAGCAATAATTATGTTAGGAAATTTCTTAGGGCACTTCATCCTAAATGGCGTGCAAAGGTTACGGCAATTGAAGAATCAAAGGACTTAACATCTCTATCACTTGATGAACTTATTGGAAACTTAAAAGTTTATGAAGTAATAATTAAGAATGATTCCGAAATGGTCAAAGGCAAAAGAGAACATAATAGATCTATTGCCTTGAAAGCCAAAAAGGAATCAAGTGATGAAGATAGTTCAACTTCCAATAGTGAAGACGAAGAATACGCCATGGCCGTGAGAGACTTCAAGAAAATTTTCAAAAGACGAGGAAGATTTGCAAGACAACCACGAGACGAAAGAAAGTCATTTCAAAGAAGTAGAAGTGACAAAGATGGTAAAAGTGAAAGAAATTGCTTTAGATGTGGAGATCCAAATCATTTCATCGGAGAATGTCCAAAGTCGTCAAGAAGCAATAATCAAAAAGCTTTCATTGGAGGAGCATGGAGTGATAGTGGCGAAGATGAGGAAGAAAAGGCTAAAGACGAAACTTGTCTTGTAGCTCAAGCTTCAAATGAAATATGCTTAGGAATAAACTTAGAGCCCGACGAATGGATTAAAGATAGTGGATGCTCGAAGCATATGACGGGTAACCAAAAATTGTTTTCTACATACAAAGCATATAACGGAGGGAACGTCATTTTCGGAAGCAATTTACGAGGCAACATCATAGGCAAAGGTACGATTTCTCATGACTCTCTAATTATTGAAAATGTTGAGCACGTAGATAATTTAAAATTTAATTTGCTTAGTGTTGGTCAAATATGTGATAATAAATGCAAAGTAGTATTTACCGAACATGATAGCGAAATAATCAAAGACGAAAAGGTCATAGGTAGAGGAATTAGAAAAAGAGGACTATATGTGATGAAATTAGAAAATAAACCGGAAGATAAAATATGTCTTGCAACTTTAGACGAAAACTCCACTTTATGGCATAGGAGATTAGGTCACGCAAATATGCAATTAATTCAATCATTGGCTTCTAAGGAATTAGTTAGAAATCTACCTAAGCTTAGATTTGACCGACATTTTTGTGACGCTTGCAAAATTGGAAAGCAAGCTCATGCTAGTCACAAAGCCAAAAATATAGTATCAACAACTAGATGCTTGGAATTATTACACATGGACTTATTTGGCCCATCCGCCGTACAAAGTTATGGATGGAATCGTCATACCTTAGTAATTGTAGATGACAACTCTCGATATACATGGACTAGATTTTTAAAAAATAAAACCGAAGCATTCGGTGAGTTTGAAATATTTAGTAAAACGATTCAAAATAAATTTGTTCCATAGTGTCAATTAGATCGGATCATGGTCGAGAATTTGATAATGAAGTACAATTCAGAAACTATTGTGAGTTAAACGAAATTTCTCACAATTTCTCTGCTCCTCGTACTCCACAATCAAATAGGGTAGTAGAAAGAAAGAATTACACCCTATAAGAAATGAGTAGAACTATGTTAAATGAACAATTCATTCCATAAAACTTTTGGTGTAACTCGATCGATACATCAACCTATATAATCAATAGGATTACCATTAGACATATTTTAGGAAAAACCCCATATGAGTTATTAAGAGGTAGAAAACCAAACCTTAATTACTTCAAAGTATTTGGAAGCAAATGCTTCATTCTTAATACAAAAGATTACCTCACTAAGTTCGACCCAAAGTCGTACGAAAGTGTTTTCCTAGGATATTCACAAAACAGTAAAGCTTATATAATTCTTAACAAACAAACAATAAAAGTCGAAGAATCCTTAAATGTGACATTCGATGAAACTCCTCTCCCGTCTAAAACATCACTATTAGAGGATGATGATTTAGTCAAAGAAAAAGCTATTGAGGTTAATAAAACAAAACCCTTAGACAATGATCTCAAAGATAAATCATTAGAAAACAATAAAATCATAAACATCAAAGAATCTAAAAGTCATCCCTTAGATAATGTCATTGGTAACCTAAATCAAATAACTTTTAGATCACAAGCTCAAGAAAAAAGTAATTTCTTTTATTTTCTTTCAACATGAGAACCTAAAAATGTAAATGAAGCTTTGAAAGATGAAAGTTGGGTAATGTCCATGCAAGAGGAACTAAACCAATTTATATCAAATGATGTTTGGGAATTAGTCCCTAATCCCATGGATATGACCATTATTGGAACCAAATGGGTATATAGAAATAAGCTCGACGAAAATGGCATTGTAGCTAGAAATAAAGCTAGACTAGTTGTCCAAGGTTATAATCAACAAGAAGGAATAGATTATGAAGAAACTTATGCACCCGTAGCTAGATTAGAATCCATAAGAAAATTAATAGCTTATGCATGCGCACTAGACTTCAAATTATTTCAAATGGATGTAAAGAGTGCATTCCTTAACGGTTTTATCAATGAGGAGGTTTACGTGGCACAACCTCCGGGATTCATTGACTTCGCAAAACCTAATCATGTTTATAGACTTAAGAAAGCACTTTACGGACTCAAACAAGCTACTAAAGCTTGGCACGATAGATTAAAAGCCTTTCTTATTAAACATGATTACACCATGAGAATGGTTGATAACACACTCTTTACTATAAATAAAGACCTTAATCTCATCATTGTCCAAATATATGTCGATGACATTATATTCAGATCAACTTATCAAGAGATGTGTAATGATTTTGCCAAAATCATGCATGACGAGTTTGAAATGAGTATGATGGGGGAACTAAACTTTTTCTTAGGACTACAAATAAAACAATTAGAATATGGTATATTCTTTAATCAATCAAAGTATATAAAAGAAATGCTTAAGAAATTTGGATTAGAAGACTCTAAGCCAATTAAAACTCCTATATCTACGGAAACGAAACTCACGAAAGATGTAAAAGGTGAGTCTGTTGATAATACCAAATATAGAGGTATGATAGGAAGTTCAATATACTTAACGACAAGTAGGCCCGATATCATGTTTAGTGTTTGCCTTTGTGCACGCTTCCAAGAGGATCCCAAAACTTCTTACATTGAAGTGGTTAAACGTATCTTCCGATACGTTAAAGGCACTACGCACTTAGGATTATGGTATCCTAAAGGGTCCGGCATAAAAACCATAGTATATGCGGACTCTGATCATGTGGGAGATTATGTGGACAGAAAAAGCACTAGTGGTATTTGCACGTTTATGGGATGTTGTTTAACATCTTGGTTTTCAAAGAAGCAAACCGCTCTTGCTATTTACACTACCGAAGCTGAATATGTAAGCGCCAAAAAGGCATGTCAGCAAGCACTATGGATAAAACAAGCTCTCATAGATTATGGCATTAGATTAGATGACATCCCTATAATGTGTGATAACAAAGGGGCTATAGGCTTAAGTAAGAATCTCGTACAACACTCTCGTACAAAACACATTGAGATTCGTCACCATTTCCTTCATGACAATGTTCAAAAAGTAAATATTTCCATAGAAAGTGTTTCATCAGAAGATAGCATTGCCGATATTCTAACTAAACCCCTTAAACGTGAGCCTTTCAATTACTTATGTCTAGGTCTAGAAATGATAGAACAAATTGATTAAACACTTATTTAGTAGCCTCATTACTATAAATAATGGATAAGGTACTTAAAAGTGAACAAGAACAATGAACTACAATCAAATTTAAAATGCCAAAATCAAAAAATTAGGAAAATTTATTCGTCAGATGGGCGGCCCCCTTAATTCTTAACATGCGATCCCCTTAAAATGTAGTATCTTAAATGATGTTTTACATACTTAATCACAAGATATTCTCTTAACCCTCATGTAGTTTGAAATAGTGCACCGAAAGTAACAAGTTGAAAACATGTTTTACTCTTGCGTGTGTTAAGAATTTGTCTTTCCCGAAAATGATCGTAAAATTAGAATAGGTTATTGTTTCTATCACGTGTACTCATTAACTTTCTTGTAATTCTATTCACGCCTGCCCCATTGCTGGTTTTATCTTTTTTTTCGATACCTCGGAAATTCTACAAAAACCTTGTTACTTACCTATAGACTTAATTACGCAAAATACATCCTAAAGGAATAAACAAGTAACACATAAGGCACAAGCAAGTTAAACTTAATTAACTAACAGACCAAGAGATATTCCGTTATTGTTTTATAAGGTGTATTCAAGTTAAAGAATTAGCACAAATAGTTCCTAATGTTTTATACTCTCTTACCTATAGACTTAATTACGCAAAATATATCCTAAAGGAATAAACAAATAACACATAAGGCACAAGCAAGTTAAACTTAATTAACTAACAAACCAAGAGATATTTCGTTATTGTTTTAAAGCCTTTTCTCTTTTTTTTTTAAAAACTCATTTATTTATGATGAAAAATTTTAACATTCTCTCCCCCTCAAACTATGACCCGTTTTCTATTTAAAGAGTTGTAGTCGTTGTTTGAGAAGTCAAATGTATCTTTAAAAATATTTTCAAATGATGGAATGATTTTATATGTGAAAAATAACAAACACCATGGTAAATAAGATTTCTCTTATTTATACTCATAAATGCACTGAAACGTACACTTATGGAAATATAAACAGCACGGGTTGTGATGCAAAGAAATCACAAGCCTTTGCAAGGTCATAGAGTAGACCATGCCCGAGAATAAATTCTCGTTGTTAGGAACAACTGTCTTTTAGACGACATGTTTTTCTTAAGGTGAAAAGCATGACCGGGTTGCTATCTAAAATAATAGCAAGCCATATGACATGTTTTGAAAAACATTTGAACTTTTGCACGAACTTTATTTATGTCCACGTGTCTTTATTGAAAGACATTTCTAGGGACGTAAATATTATCGTTTGCAAAAGACATGCCATTGAAAAACTTCTTTTTGTATTTTTCTCATTTTTTAATTTTGTATTTTGTTTTTATAAAGGTTTTATAAAATGAAAATCTTTTTTGTTTTTCTGATTTTATATTTTTCTCTTTTGTTTTTATAAAATTTGATAAAAATAAAAATAAAAATAAAAAAAATCTTTTTGTGTTTTTATGATTTTAAGTATTTACTTAGGATACAAGAAGATTTCTCTTCATTTAAAGATAAAGCGCACTGAATCGTACACTCTTCTTTTCTTTGAGGAGCGGGGCCTGAAGTGTTGTCTACAAACACCATTATCATGAAGTACGGGTGTTGATCTGAATTAATCAACAGCCATTGTCCTTGTTCATCATACATAAATTCCTGGAACCCTTGGTTTCTGATATATATTACTTTTTTTAGCAAACAAACTCAATCTGCACTTAAGTTAAGAGTACCAGCACTGACATTGAGAGTTTGATCACATTTATAAGGGTTAGTGATATAATCATTTGAACCATTTGGGAGTTCACAATCAACCTTTGTTGTGCTACATGTGAATGTCTTTCCAATTGGAACCCACGTAAGACCAGCAGTGTTAAAAATTCTACACGTCGGTATCCACCTAACGGAAGATCTAGGAGTGTTTGTTTTCTCATGCACAGCGGAAGACTTATTATGAGAAAAACTATGTCCTTTAACGATCTTCCTACTAGGTTTTTGAGTATGACTCGTTGGATCTATGATTTTGTTTCTGTTTCTAGTCTTATTGGGTTGAATCTTAGCACGAGAATTCACTTCTTTCAGGAATTTTGTTATACAGGCATCATGATTTGCATTAAAGGCACATTTTTGACAAGTCGAACAAACAAAATGTTTGAAGTTCAAAAATGAACTAG
>BQNB010172141.1:0-13493 GCA_026074375.1 Tanacetum coccineum
CTTTTTACATTGCTTTTAAATTATGATGCAAATGGATTTGAAATGTTCTAATTACTGAGATTATGTTTTTTTTTTGAAAGTGTATGGACTTTACTTGGCTATTATATGTTACGTGCTAAATGCTTATGTGTATTGGGATCGAGGGTAACATTCCTACCCATTTGTTATGATATCGGGATCGAGGGTAATGTTCCTACCCATTTGTTGTGATATTAGGATCGAGGGTAACGTTCCTACGCATGTGAAGTGACGGTTTTAATGGATCAGGGGTAACGTTCCTACCCAATTGTTGATACTTGTTAGATCGAGGGACACGTTCTGTTCCCATGCTCGTTTTGGTTACATTTGCATGCTAGCTTGTATGATAGTGAAGTAATTGTCATGTCGTGTTTGCATTAATCACAGTAATTGTTTATAAGCTTTGATTTTCGTGTCTTAAACCTGTGACTCTCACCAACCTTTGTGTTGACGTTTTTAAGCATCATTTTCAGGTGAGCATCATGAGGATCTTAATAATAAGTGAAGTGGCTAGAGAGACCATAAGCTGCATGCGGAGTTTAAACCTCCTAGTTTATTTCCCGTTTGATTGAATATTTAATGTTTGTTGGTTTGAACTTCTTAGATTTGTTTTGGTTGTATTGCATGTCTTGGTATTGATATGAACCCCTTTTACTTCAATACAAGATGTCGGATATCTTTTATGTTTGTTTGGGTATTCTCATAACACTTTGTGTCCCTTATGTTCCGTTTAGTTTATGTAGTTTTCTCTATGGTGAAACCATTATGTTGTGATGATATTCATTCTCATTACGCCTAGAGTTTTCGCCTTGGCGGGGTGTGACAGATTGGTATCAGAGCCTTTGGTTATAGAGAAGTAGGTGGTTTAACCTAGACTATAACCTATGAGTCATTCTTATAGCTGCATAATAGGATCTATATGTTTAGCTATCTAGACGTTTTGTTTTCTTGCTTTTCTCTGTGTTTTATTTTGACCTACGAGCTACTCGATATCAAAAGATTCAGAAGAAAAGCCAATTGAGAATGAGCCTCTTATGGAACCGGTGGAGGAAGGGTAGTTAGAAGAGTCGGGGGAAATGGCCGACTTAGATCGCCTATCAGATGCTCGTAGTAGGCAAGGACCCGCGGAGTCGGGTGACTCTTGCGAAAGCAAAGTCAAACCTAAGCGAGGCCCAACATAAGTTAAAACCGTCTTTTACCTTGACACACTGCTATTATCGATGATTTCATTCGGATATTTCGTATTTTGGGGTACTATAAGGCTTTTATTTTCTTTCTGTCTTTTGGATATATCTTTATATAAGTAAATATTTCTTTGACAGAACGTCGTGTTTGTGTTATATTTGGGTCGTGTAATTACTATGTTGTATATGTGTATATTTGTGTGTTGTCATTGAGATGTGTGGTCTTGGAAGTAAGTATACGTGTGAAAGGATGCACTTATAATTATAGGTGGCCAACATAATTATAAAGGCATCACATGTAGACTTGTGACCATGATTGCATTGATCGGTGTTTGTTTGTAAGGTGGTAGTGTAAGATGTTGCGATATGTGCGTTCATAATAAGGATTGATGTATAGTTAGAGAATTCTTCTCTTAACTAATGAGCAATTTTGTTGGGCTTAGTTGCGTAGTCAACAAGTTTCTTTCCGCCTAACGATTATGAATATATTGGATACCTCTTATTCCTACTATTATGATTATTGGGTTTTCCGTTTGCTCGATTTTTCGTTCTGTACGAATGTTTCACCATTCCCATTTGGCGTCTTAATATATATTGGTTGTTCGGATCTGCTACTTTTGGATATTGGCACGTTTCATTAGTTCTTTCCTGGCATTGATTACTCGTATGTATATCTGATTTTCTTTCGAGCAGTATTTGTTCGTAACAAGTTAGTATGGATATTTACTCCCTTATTTATATATCCTATAGTTTTCGTAACGTGTTTGCAACATGTTAGTACTGATGTTTATCTATGTTGTCCTTTTGATCGTTAGTACGGATAAGTCATTTCGTTCTCCTTTTGGTTCGTATTGTCTTTGCATGAATTTTTTTGGTACGTGTTCGTTTGAATTTTATTCTGACTATATGGTCCTTTGTACTCTTTTTTGCTTTCTAATCCTAGATTTTTGTCAGAGCCCTTAAGGTATTTTGCGATACTTTTTTATATTACGATGTTCTTTGTTTGAGCTACATATTTTATAATGAGGACGAACTATAAAAATCCTTTTGAATTATATCTTGATGAGGTTTGGGGGAAAACTAATTTATTAATTGATTTATGAATACGTTGTGACACCGGTTGACTGTCAAAACTACGTTTAAAAATAACTTTGTGAATAAGATATGTTTGAAAGGATCTTTACAAATAAGATATGAAACTATATTTTTATGCTGGATAAATTGTATTTTTATTTGTTATCATAAAAAGTAGATTTAGAATGATACATAATGGTAAGATGTGATACACCGTCAAATAACTGTCTTTGGATTTGATGACAACAATGTTTAAAAATAAATTTTATAAAGATTATATTCAAAATGAATTCTAAATTAAAATGATTTTTTTTATTATTAACAATGACTTTCTTTATTGTTTTAAAATGAATTTTATAAAAATAGTATTTAGTTGGGTCTTTCGAGTAAAGTCGATTATGGGTATAAGAATTCTATCTTTATAATTATCAATCTTGATACGTATCGTTATTCGATATGTGCTCGTTTTCTTTTGGGGTGCGCTTGTTGATTCTTTCGTTTGCGTTTTCTATCGGAACATATATTCCATCCCGTCTTTAAAGGATTCTCATGACAATTGATCTGCCTCTCTTTTCACCTATGAAATCCCTTATATGTTTCCTAGCCTTTGATTCGATATTCGTTTACTACATTATTAGATAACTTGTAACCCTTTGAATTCGTTCGATATACGTTTTATTCGGCCAAGTCACTCTCCGTGGGGAGCGCCCGTGTTGTTCGTTAAGAAAGACAGTTCATTTCCTATGTGCATAGATTATCGAGAGTTGAACGAGCTAACCATCAAGAACCAATATCCTCTTGTTAGATTATTCATGATCGTGTAACAACAATATGATCGATCATTAGGGTTTATTATTTTATGTATTTTATTATAATTATATCATGTGGGAGCGTTTGTGGCTTGATTAGGAGCGTAACGATGAAAACGGTTAGGCTTAGATCACATTAATTTACGAATTAAGGTTTGGCAGATTTTAGGGGTGTGTTCAACTGATGATATCTCCATGATGGTAACGTGTTTTGAGGTGTTTCTAGTGCCTAAATTGTAGTTCAGAGAGTCTACTTTTCAAAAAGTCTGGCCTCGATCGATTTTGAGTTAGGAAAGTTAGTCAAATGGTCGTTGCAAGAAAAGTTATCAAAACAGTAAATACGGGTCAGATTTAGGTCAGAATTAGAGAGGTAAAACCCCTATTTAAAATTCGAATTAAGGTTATCCAATACACAGAAGTCAAGTTCTATATGTCTATTAACTTTCTCGTGAAAATTAGCCTCTAGCTAGTTGCCTAAGTATGGTTAGCAAGGTTAAACATTTTAGTGCGCGTTCAGTTTCGAATTTGGGTACTTTTGGATTAGGAATTTGTTTGAGGTACTTGTACATGTGGTATGCTTTTGGGGCTAATGAGGTAGTTAGTAAACACCTAAGTGAACATAGGTGATTTATGTGAGAATTTATTTGTTTCAATAAGTAAGGGTTGGAAGCGAGATAAGTGACACTAAAATTATGTGTTTTCAGGTAAAATGTAGTTAAGTAGACTTATGAGTAAATGAAAGGGTTAAAGTTGGGCATGGTGTCAGGGTGACCCATGGAGGTATGTAAACCCCTTAGACATCTATCATATAATTGTTACATGGCCTAAGCATTTGGCTTAGTCGCGTGCAACACGTTTATATTTTATTGTGTAGCTTTGTGTAAGATATTTGGAAGCTGCTTGAGCATCAGGTGAGTTTCATAGTCCCTCTTTTTTACATTGCTTTTAAATTAGGATGGAAATGATGCAAATGGATTTGAAATATTCTAATTACTGTGATTATGTGTTTTTTGAAAGTGTACGGACTTTACTTGGCTAATATATGTTACGTGCTAAATGCGTATGTGTATTAGGATCGAGGGTAACGTTCCTACCCATTTGTTGTGATATCGGGATCGAGGGTAACGTTCCTACCCATTTGTTGTGATATTGAGATCGAAGGTAACGTTCCTACCCATGTGAAGTGACGGTTTTAATGGATAGGGGGTAACGTTCCTACCCAATTGTTGATACTTGTTGGATCGAGGGACACGTTCCATTCCCATGCTCGTTTTGGTTACATTTGCATGCTAGCTTGTATGATAGTGAAGTAGTTGTCCTGCCATGTTTGCATTAATCACAGTAATTGTTTATAAGCTTTGATTTTCGTGTCTTAAACCTATGACTCTCAGCAACCTTTGTGTTGACGTTTTTAAGCATCATTTTCAGGCGAGCATCATAAGGATCTTAAGAATAAGAGAAGTGGCTAGAGAGACCATAGGCTGCATGTGGAGTTTAAACCTCCTAGTTTATTTCCCATTTGATTAAATATTGAATGTTTGTTGGTTTGAACTGCTTAGATTTGTTTTGGTTGTATTGCATGTCTTGGTATTGATGTGAACCCCTTTTACTTCAATACAAGACGCCAGATATTATTTATGTTTGTTTGGGTATTTTTATGACACTTTGTGTCCCTTATGTTTCATTTAGTTCATGTAGTTTTCTCTATGGTGAAACCATTGTGTTGTGATGATATATATTCTCGTTACGCCTCGCGTTTGCGCCTTGGCGGGGTGTGACATTGTGTTGATTTATGAAAATAATTTTATGGGTTTTTGAAAGATTATTGAATAAATGGTATTATTAAGTTTAAATATGGTTAGTATTAGGGATGAGCACAGTACCATAATGGTACTGAACCCATACCGAATTGGTGGTATCGATTTTTTCCCGCGCATGAAATGGGTGTACCGGTATCGTACCGAACGGGATTCCGGTACCGGGAAATTCGGTACCTATCCGGTACTTACCGTTTTTTGTTAGACCAAAAAGAAAATTATAGATTTCAGACTAGTAACGTTCTATGAGAACAATAAAAAAACATGATATAACGTACATTTTGAGTAATTTTGAACCGAGGGTTCATTATCATAACCCGAAACCGATTCATCAATATTCAACATTAAGTTTCTTTGAAAATTGTGTCATCTCTCTACATCAAATCATAATATGCGAATTAAGGATGCCTTATTACATATGTAAAAGAAGAAAACCTTTATATTTTTCTATGATGATGATCGAGATGATTTAAAGATAGTAAATTTGATGATTTGAGTGATTAATAATAAGTTAGGGTTTATTTTTTTTAGATTTGTGACGAAGCTATGGTTGCTACAGTAGGTTTTTGGGACGTTTGGCTTCTTTTCTTATGACTACTCAAATTTTGGGTATTTTTCAATACTATCCTGTTTTGGTACCGGTACCGAATTAGTGGTCCAGAATTTTTTTTGTGCTCGATTCATGGTACCGGTCCCGTACCGTATACCGAGAGTCGGTACCGTTTCGGTACGGTTCCGGTTCGGTACCGAGATTCGGGTCTAAATGCTCATCCCTAGTTAGTATGTTTTGAGGAGATAGATTAGTGAGTTGGGAAGATGTTGGAGATGAGATTAGGTTGATATTAATAGTGGTTTTGTTTTTAGATATTGTGGTTGGAAGGAACTAGGTTAGATTTGGATTATTGTGAAGTGTTGGAAATGATTTGTGTCGATTTCGGTTAAAGGTTTGGGTTGTCCGAAACAAACCGCACCTTTAGGGTGTCGTAAAAATGTTTTGAAACATCAAAACCTCAAAAATATGTTAACTTATGTTGCTACGGTCGTTTTGATATAAAAATCGCCAAAAACAGACGTAAACGAATAAGTTATGGTCATTTTAGTGTTGTCGAAACTTGAATATTTTTCCAGCTACATTTTACCAACTGATCAGATTTTAAAACGAGGTTTTAACCCCTTTCGGGTCCGAACCGGACTTATAAAACGAAAGTTGTCTGAAATAAAATTTTAGTAAAAATAGCGCGTTTTCGTTAAGCTAGAAAGTCAAAGACGAGTGACTTATAGCATGATAAAGTTGAGTCATTTTTAAGATACTTGATAGAACTAAAACACGTGATAGTTCTTGTATCGTTTATAGCTCTAGTTTGTTTAGAACTAATCTAGGATAATGATAACAATGAACATAAAGTATATGCATAGCGGAAATAGCATAAGAACATTGATATCATAACAAGGTTTTTCTTCATTATCTTCACTATAACAATTACTCCAAGCCCCAATTCTACTTTGATCAATAGTAGAACGGTTACATCATTGAACTGTAACAGGATCAATGAAATATTGACCTTGGGGCTAAACTACTAGGCATCTACATTGAGACTCACGCCTACACACACACGCTTAGGTACACTATGGAACTCGCGACTTGTACACCTAAACTATATGCCTGTATACATCACCACTATAGACGTCTACATTGATCCAGTGTACACACACACACTTTTCTGGATGCTAAACTACACGACCTAATGTCTCTTTGTATAGTAGAGATCATCTAGGTTTACAAAGGATAAGAACAAATATAATTAGGAAACAAATAATATCTTCCTAACATTTATCTTTATCTTCTATATCTTTTATCTTCTTAAGGAAATCTTTTAGAATCTTCAAAATCTTCCATCTTTTGAAGAATTCCAGCTTTGCGTTTAAGTCCTTTTGTTTCATTATCTTGTTTCTTTTGTATCATCAAATCTAGAATTCCCAACAATACTTTAATTAATTTTTGAGCTGATTGCAACATTAAATGAGGATTTTTGACGTTTTCGGGTTCGTTTGGGATATAAAGACCTTTGCGAAAATTATAGTAGCACATATATAATATTAGGGTAAGTTAGAAACATTCTTGAAACAATATTTCAAAAACGTCGAATATTGCTAAATATAGTAAGTTTTAATTGTGGGATAAGTACTTATGAGTTAAAAGTGGAAGTAGGTGTTTAAATTATTTAGTGCGTTTAGGGAAAATGGATTTAATCAATATTAGGGGACGGTATTAACGTCCCGGATTTCTTAACCTTCTAAAAATAGAAACTTTCCAAATTAGTAAATTTTTGTCTAAGTGTCGGGAACTTAAGTAAAGGTCTTTTATTTTTGTAAAGACACGTTTTGTTAATTAAACTAAGACACAACACATATGGATGCTATTTGATCTCTATGGACGTATTTTGCGTCATTTCGTTAATATATTTCTCCTTCCTGAATCGCGTCATTTAATTAGGTCGTGGTTAGGATCTCATGATATCACTCTACTTCGTTGATTGTCATTTCACTCACTGTTAGCGTAAGGTGAGTCTCACAACCCCTATTTTACTTGGTTTGACTATTTTAGGGGAGAATACATGCTCGTTTACAAACTCGTTTACATTATTGATTTCAAACTCGTTTATATGTTCGATTACAAACTCGTTTACATGATTGATTTCAAACTCCTTTACATTATCGTTTACAAACTCGTTTATTTCACACTCGTTTTACTTATGAATACAAGTACGTTAAGCTTTTACGAATACGTTGGTTGCTTTTACTATGGACACAAGTGCTTTAAACTTTTATGTATTGCCTAAGTTTCCCTATTGTCACATAGTACACACTATCATGAACCGTTAATTACTTCGTGTAAGCATGAATGTTGTGAATAGATCTATTGGGGTTGACACCTTCACCCTATGAATTCTGGATGAGTACATTGGCCAGTGGGTGCATTTCATTTGAGGTAGTACTTGGGTGTTTTGGCAAAACATCATAATCGAGACGAGTCGATAGGACTAGAATACACAACTTGTTAAGGCTTCGGTGTCATGAGCTTGGGGAAATATCGTAAACATTTTTGTGATTATTTTATGTGTTACAATAGTCATACGTTGGAATCTTGGTACTTTACACTACTTTATTGAACGTCACTGATCGCTAAACATTCTTCATGATACTTGGAATGAAACATAGTCACAAAAACTCTTTTGATTCTCGTGAATACTTTACTTAAACCTATGAACTCACCAACTTTATGTTGACATATTTTAGCATGTTTTTCTCAGGTGCTTAGCTTTAGATTTCTCTAGATGTGCCATATGTGGAGTCTACGTGCAATTTGACTTCATTTTTCAAGACTTTATTTATCATTCATACTCGTTGCCTTTTGAAAACATAATTATGCTTCCGCAACGTTTTAAATTCATTTGAGATATTGTAAGACTCATTTACTTTTAGTTAATGCAACGAGTTATGATTTTTTAAAACGTCCATTAGTGGTCGTTCTCTCGTACTTTGTGTGATGATATTTATGGCGTCACGCCCCCTGTTACCTCTTCCGACGAGACCCGATTTGGGGGTGTGACAACAATTAAAAACCCCCAATCTAATTTTTTTGCTCAATTGAAACCTAGACTCAAGATTGAAAGAGATAGATGTGAAATTACTTACAATTGATGTTAATTAGGATGATTTGTGTGCAAATTCTCAACGATTAGAACTTGATTTGGATTTTGGATTGTTGATTTTGATGTTTTGGGTTTGTTTTTCGCAACAGCAGCACCAGGTAAGGGACAAAGGGGTGTTTGGTTAAAAAATAAAATAAAACGGGTATGCTGATTTTTTTCAGGCGACGATCCTTTCTATATATTGAACCGTCCAAATAAATAAAGGACCGTCCTAATAAATAAACGATTGTCTGCTATTGATGGATTTTTGATCCACTTTTTGACGAATTTTGCGAAGGGGTGACATTTTAATTTTCATTTCGCGAATTAAAATTTACTTAAATACTTTAGATGAAATAGTTAAGTTGTCGGTTGAGATAGGAGTGGATTTAATTTTTATGAGACTATTAGGAACACATTTATCTCATAGCTTTTTATGAGATGTGTTCCATCATTACCAATCCTAGATGCAAATAATTGAAAGGTTCGCATTTGAGAGGTTTACTTAGAATGTCGGCGATGTTATCCACAGACGAAATTTTTTTGATGTATAACATTTTCGCAAAGGAAAAATGATGACGGATTTCGATGTGTTTCGTATGCGAGTGTGGCAAGAGGTTTTTGCTTATGCCAATTACGCCTTTGTTGTCGCACATAATCGGAATGTCATCGAGGTTGATGTCGTAGTCGATAAGATCTTATTTCATCCATAGTGCTTGTTGACATGTCTTTCCCGAGCTTACGTATTCGGCTTTGGTAGTGAAGATAGCAAGTGTCATTTGTTTCTTGGAAAACAGCGATGTTAAACAACATCGCATGAATTGCTTTTTTGATCCACATAATCTCCCGCATGATCAGAGTCGGCATATATTATAGTTTCTATGTCGATCCCCCTTGAGCTACCATAATCCTAAGTGCGTAGTGCCTTTAATGTATAGAAAGATACACTTAACTTCTTCAAGATGAGAGGTTTTGAGATCCTCTTGAAGTTGGCACAAAGGCAGACACTAAACATGATATTGGGCCTACTAGCCGTTAGGTATAATAAACTACCTATCATGCCCCTATACTTAGTATTATCCATGGACTCACCTTCTTCATCCTTCGTGAGTTTTGTATCTGAGGACATGGGCATTTTAGTTGGTTTAGACTCTTCTAAGCTAAATTTTTTAAGCATTTTTTTAATATATTTGGATCGATTGAAAAATATTCCACCTTCCATTTGTTTTATTTGTAGATCAAGGAAGAAATTTAATTCACCCATCATGCTCATTTCAAACTCGTCGTGCATGATTTTTGCAAAATCATTACATAACTCTTGACAAGTTAAACCGAAGATAATATCGTCGATATATATTTGAACAATGATAAGATGTGATTTACGTTTCTTCATGAAAAGTGTATTATCTACCTTTCCATGGTATATTTATGTTTAAGTAAAAAAGCTTTTAATCTATAAACATGATTAGGTTTTTCAAAATCAACGAATCCCGAAGGTTGTGCTACGTACACCTCCTTGGTAAATAAAAACCATTTAAAATGCACTTTTTACGTCCATTTGGTATAATTAAAAATCATGTGCACAAGCATAAGCTAAGAGTATTCTAATAGACTCTAATCTAGCTACTGGAGCGAAGGTTTCATCATAATCTATACCTTCTTGTCGATTATAACATTGTGCCACTAATCTAGCCTTATTTCTAGACACAAAGCCATTTTCGTCATACTTATTTCTAAATACCCATTTAGTACCTATAATAGTCAAATACTTAGGTTGTGGTACTAACTCCCAAACATCATTTGCGGTGATTTGATTTAATTCTTCTTGCATGGCGACTACCTAACTTTCGTTCTTTAATGCTTCACTGATATTTTTAGGCTCTATGGTTGAAATAAAACAAAAGAAATTACTTTTGTCTTGGGCTTGGGATCTAAGAGTTCTTTGATTTAAATTTCATATGAGGTTGTCTGACGCATGATTCTTTGATTCCTTAATATTGACTATTTCGTTAATTTCTAAAGTTTCATCTTCAATGTCGTTTCCTATGTTTTTCTTGCTACTAACCTCAATAGCTTCTTCTTCAACTAAATCATCATCCACCAAGAGTGATGTTTTAGATGGGGGAGGATTTTCATCGAATGTGACATTTAAGGACTCTTCGACTTTCATCGTGTGTTTATTAATAATGATGTAGGCTTTACTATTTTGGGAGTAACCTAGGAGAACACATTCGTATGACTTTGGGTCAAACTTTGTGAGGTAATCTTTCGTATTTAAAATGAAGCATTTGCTTCTAAATACTTTGAAATAATCTAGAGTAGGTTTCCTACCTCTCAAGATTTTGTATGGTGTTTTTCCTAAGATGGGTCTAATCAAAATCCTATTGAGTATGTAAGTTGAGATGTCTACCGCATTGCATCAAAAACTTTTGTGGTATGAATTGTTCGTTTAACATGGTTCTACCCATTTCTTGTAAAGTTTGATTTTTCCTTTCTACACCCCAAATGATTGTGGGGTGCATGAAGCAGAGAAGTTATGAGTAATCTCATTAGAGTCACAATAATCTCCGAATTGCACTTCATTATCAAATTTCTGACCATGATCTGTCCTAATGGAGACTATTGAACAACCTAATTAATTTTGGACCTTGTTATTAAATATTAGTTTTATTTTTAAGAAATCTTTTCCATGTAAATCTAGAGTAGTCGTCTACTATTACTAACGTGTAATGATTTCCTCCATAGCTCTGTATGGCGGATGGATCGAATAAATCTTTGTGTAAAAGTTCTAAGCATCTATTCGTTGAGACCATGTTCTTAACTTTGAGACAAGAGTGTGCTTGTTTTCTAATTTTACAAGCATCACAAAAATGTTGATCAAACTTAAGCTTAGGTAAATTTCTAACTAGTTTTTTAGATACCAAAGATTGAATTAAATGCATATTTGTGTAACCTAATCTCCTATGCCATAATGTAGAGTTTTCTTCAATAGTAGTTAGACAAATTTTGTCTTTCAGCTTATTTCCTATTTTCATCACATATACGCCGCTTTTCCTAATACCTCTACATATGGTCTTTCCATCTTTAGTAATTTCACTATCGTGTTCGAAAAATATTACCTTACACTTATTATCACATATTTGACTAACACTAAGTATATTAAATCCTAAGTTATCTACATGCTCAACATTTGCAATATTAAGAGAGTCATGAGAGATCGTACATTTTCCAATGATGTTTCCTCGTAGATTACTACCAAAAATTACGTTACCTCTATTGTATGCTTTGTACGAAGAGAACAACTTTCGGTTGCCCTTCATATGCTTTGTGCAAGCACTATCTTTGATCCATTCGTTGGGCTCCAAATCAGTTCCCAAGCATATCTATTTAAATTACATAACAACTCAAACACTCGGTCCCCAATATCTCATGGGTCCAAAGTTGTTAGTATTAAACATCCCGAGCATTTGTTGCATTTGGTGAGGGTGTTAAAATGGTGGACAAATTCCCCAAGGCACGTAACTTTGTTGTTGGAGATTATTCCAAGTTACGAGATAGACATTTGGGTAATTTTTTCTTCCAAGGTTTCTCCTAGGTTGCGGTGTTTTAGACCAAGGTTGAGAATTGTTAACTTTCCTAGGTAGCGGAGTTTTCGATCTAGCTTCGGGTTTTATAAATCCAACTCCGAGTTTTAAAGATGGTTTGTAAAATCGTTTAACTTCATCACTACTAGCAACATGTACCTTAACATTATTTACAATTATATGTTTTGGTTTAGGACTCAAGTTTAACTTCAACATTGAATCTGGTTTTTCTTTAGCAGAAAAACGGTCTGATGGTCCCATATATTTAAGGGGACCATCCAAATAATTATAGGGACCGTCACCTGCTGTTTAAGTTTTTTGTGATTTTACAAAATTTACTTTTTAGTGCCACTCGTTGATGCTTCGAACGAATTAAATCCTAGTCCCGATTTATCGTCGGATGGTTGTTTAAAACTTAACATTTCCTTAAGTGAATGAGTACTCTTTTCAAATTGAGTAAGCTTAGATGCTTCCTCTTTGAGTTTCTCATTTTCTATTTAAGAATTTTGACACGTTGTATACCCGATGTCAATCTCTTTGGTTTTCTCGAGTTTCAAAACTTTTTCTTTTAACTTAAGTATTTCTTTTTCTAACCTAGCTCTAATAGTTTTTAAGGATTTATTTTTAGTTATGATTTTAAGACTCATCTTGCATAAGTTATGATATTCACTATCTAATGTAAAAGCATCAATTGACGAAATATCATCGCTATAATAGGAAGATTCAGAAAGTACCTTATTACATGCTTGAGCCATAAGACACGTTTCGTCTTTGACCTTTTTTTCGTCTTCCTCATCGCTACCACTCCAAGATCCTCCAACTAAAGCCCTTTGGTTTTTGCCTCTTGGTGGTTTCGGACATTCTACGATAAGGTGATTCGGATGTCCGCATCTAAAGCACTTTCTTTCGCTCTTTCCATTCTTGTCATCCCGGCTCCTTTGGAATGACTTCTTTTCATCTCGCAGTTGTCTTACAAATCTACCTTTTCTTTTAAAGAACTTCTTGAAGTCTCTAACCGCCATGACATATTCTTCGCCTTTATTTCTGGAAGCCGAACTTTCTTCACCATTAGATTCCTTTTTTGCCTTTAAGGCATGAGATCTCATTCGTTCTCCTTTACCTTTGACTATTTCAGAATCTTTTCTTAATTATCACTTCATGAACTTTCAAGTTACTGATAAGTTCGTCAAATGATAATGATGTCAAGTCTGTTGATAAAATATAATGCCTAAAAATATTAATAATATTTTTCCACATCTTTACATTTTGATAATCATAAAATATAAAAACGTTCAACGTAAAATTAAACGTAAAC